>JACXGJ010018536.1:0-10141 GCA_016801105.1 Esox niger | reverse complement strand
TCAATTATTACGTTGTGTCACATTCAGGTAATAACAGTCAAATACGTTTCTTGCCTCCAATACCCAAAAGAAATGTTATACGCTGTTTGAACTGATACCTCCCCTTACAGGCCACGGTACTTGATGGGAATCCCAAATCCAAGGAGGGATCCGGGATTTTTCAACTCTTCAAGCGACCGGCACGTATTTATGTGTTTGTGTTCATTTAGTTTGAATAGTTATGTGGTATTTTAACAGCCATCGATATATTCCCCATAGTTTGCGCCCTTACACTACCAATATTTCCAAATGGTTTCACCGTTTGGATGAACTCAAGCACCAATGTCTGTGTGTAATGTTTGAATGATCTGTGTACCTAGTGACCAAGAACGATTAGGGTGAACTTCCATGTTTTGAATCGGCTATTACCACACATTGAATTATATAAACATAGAATTCAAAAGAAATAATAAGAATGGCCAAATAGCAAAAATCATATTTTTATTTCCTAACGTTACCCCAAATAAAGACTAGTCTTTTTAACCAAAAACATATATAAACAACAGCCCGAATTTCGAACTAATATGAAAAACCAATAAAAAACATTTAAAAAGTATCTGTGTCCTGGGTGAAAATCACCAGCATATACGGCTTTTGTATGGCATTAGCCGCGCCGGGGCTCATTTGGGGGTTATAGAGGGAATGCCATTGATCGATAAAGCATTTGTGATGTACAACAAAGTTCTAGTCGGTAATGTTGTGGATTCAGTTCTAGAACACTGGTTATACTGGACTTCCCTCAAACAAATATTGGAAAGCGCCCTAACGCAACCTTTTGAGTTAAAATGTCCGGCTACTTCCTTGCCATAACAATAAAATAAATTGAACAAAGTACTTGGGCCATATTCAATTGTATATAGTCTAACTAAAGGATTTATGGCATATGCCTGTTGCTACTATCTTTCATCAACACACAGATAAAAAAAACAAGTATGGTCGGGCATTTTAGATAAATTAACAGTTGTTATAAGATACACATCCCAATCATTAATTGTATTGCACACACACATTCACACGCATCCAACTGTTGGTGAGCACACTGAGTTATCCCCTCACTTTATGTTCTTATGGTGGTATCCTCAACATAGGGTTTACTGGAAATTACACATTTTAATTATTAAGATTTTTCCTAATTTAGGACCAGCCTTGGCCTGGAATATAGGGGTTTGTCAACCTCCGCTATCACAACACAACAAGGGGAGTAATGCCCCCCCTAGACCAACAATAAGTATTTCTCTGGAGTACCGGGAAACGCACACCTTTCTTGTCACATGCATTACTTGATAACCAGTCAGCTCCCTCACGTAAAAGTTCTTGGGAGACTCAAATTTGTTATTCCCTCACATACAACAGAATATTGGAAACCTCAGATTGGCTATACTATATGTTCAGGAGTGTCTCTTAATGACAATTCTTTGTTATCAATTAACAGTTTATTTGCAAATATAGGAACAAAGGACAGATACCCTTATTCAGAGGTCCTAATGATCCTCTGACATTATACAGATGTGTATCACAACCAAAGACAAGAGTTACATACCAGGCAATAGATAAGCAAACATGTCTCTAATGTACATTATTCAAGAAATTGCCACAACACAATACAATCATAAATTACAAAGTTACCGGATGCATACGTCATTCCGGAAGTCCTGCCCTAACACACGTCATACAGGAGGTCCTTACGTCACACCAGATGTCCCGCCCACCTGTCAAATCAAACTGGGAACCCCGCCCACCAGGATCATAAATCACCAAAGTGACAGAATATACCTTACATAAACTACTATCACCTAATCAGTAACTCATTACAAGGTGTGTCTGTGTTGGAATCTAACAGACACTGGAATGGAATGGCTGCCATACATGTAGAGATGTTGATTTGGAGTGGTCTCTTAAATTGTCACATTCATAATGTGAATGTGAAAATTCATCATGTGAATTTCTTATTCCACAGCACAATGAAATCATATTGCTTATTCCAAGCATAACCCGGTAATTTAGTAAGGCCATTATGTGTTACGGCTCTGCTCACCTGTACAGGATGTGCCTACAACAGATAGCTATAGTTTTGGCTAAACTTCTCAAGGGCTGTAAACATCTTTTTATCTTTCTAAGCCGAAGGTTGCAGAGAAGCTGGTGAGACATGTAGACTTCACTGTGGGTTGTACTGAATGTATATAGACCATGAGTTCAATCTTCAACAGTGAGCTTTTTACTTGACTCTGTTGAGAGTGCTGTTAACTGCTCCAGGTTTATAGATCTTGAATAAAGCTTTACTTGTGAAAAGAATCTGCAGTCTCTGTGCCTTGCCCATTTAGTGATTTTCAGTCACAACCAATTAACAGGTTTGAAAAGTTACTTTTTATTTCATTAGCTACTGAATGACAAGTTTATGGCTTATAAACAGTTGAACAAATTTTCCCCCTCAGATAGTTTTAATTGCTTCAAGAAAAACAGAAATACATAGTCTTAGCATCAGGTTAATGTAACCAAAAGCTTATTCTAAAAAGTTAAAGCAGGCCAAAAGCACTAGTGCAGCTAGAGAGCATCTCTCCTCATTTCTGGTCCATCTGGAAGACCTTGAAGCTCTCTTAACCCCTGTTAGAAAATCAATTGCAAAATAAAATCAGACATTATATTTTCATTGTGAAATATTCCTCACACTTTGTGTAATATTTTAATATATTGTTCTGAAAATCCTAGAACACATCTCCAACACTCATACCCTTACCTCCATCACCATGCGAATGTTGGCTTTTATTTTTGCAGAGTCTTTGGTCAACCCCTCAGATTGTCTGTAAAATAAATTGAAGAATGAATCTCAATTAAACTCAGAAATGGCTTAGCAAAGTTTAGACCAATGAATGTGAGCAGGGGATGACATAATAGACCCAAATACATGTATGTATCATGGTAATACTCATGACTTGCTTTGGTTGTGTGTTATCAACAGCGGTGTAGTGATATAAAGGACCTCTACATCGTCAACATGATCAATACTTTCCAGAACATCGCTGAAAAGTGTAAAGCTAAATATATAGCCTTGCAAATACAGATGGCCTAAAAGCTTAACAATTATGTTTATACTATCATATATTAATTGCACAATATAGCTAAGCTTAAAATACAATATAAAATAATGTATATATAATGTCAATAAATAATATCTACCACCAATGTAAGCTATAACTGAGATCTAAGTCAATAAAAAACAGCGTTGAGCATGTCTCGCACGCGAGAGGTGACAGTGGGTTTTTGCTAGAGGTGCTGGAGGTTTAATCAGGGGTTGACACCTGTCCTTCGGGCAAGTAAGACTTTTTTACTTGTCCAATAGCTGAATATGCTTTTCCAAAAGGTATGGTATATCTAATGCACTGGAAATTATTTTCTACCCATCTCCTGACTGATATCTTTCAACAATGAGATCCCTCTGATGCTTTGGAAGCTCTCTGTGGACCATGGCTTTTGCTCAGAGAGGCAACTAAGAAAATGTCAGGAAAATCCTACTAGAACAGCTGAACTTTATTTGTGATCAGTGTCCCTTCAAATGATGGCAGGTGTGTAATGACTTCTATTTAACATGAGTTTGAATGGGTTTGATTAATTCTGAACAAAGCAATATCCCCAGTTATAAGAGGGTGTTCACACTTATGCAACCAGGTTATTGTAAGGTTTTTATTTTTTCATTTTCCCCCTCAAAGATTTCAGTTTGTTTTTCAATTAAATTGGTCACATTATAGGTCATATTAAATGTGAAAAAACTTCTGACATGATTTATCTTTGTCTCATTCTTTTACATCACAAAAACCTGGTATGTTAACAGAGGTGTGTAGACTTTTTATATCCTCTGTACATAAATACGTAAGAGGTAATATTTCGATTTATTTCATCAATTTCAAGGTGTTTGTTTCTCTTGTTTCATCCTTCAGCCATTATAGTTGCAATTCCAAATGTTTACAGTTTATGTGCATAAGCCTGTCTACACATTGGTCAAAGTGTCCGTGCACGCACATTCTTTTGTCAAGTTTGTTTTCTTTGTGAGAATATGAAACAGGCAGCAAATCAGGCAAAAGCAAATCAGGCAAAAGTGCAGGTAGAGACAAGATTAGTAATTGTGTTAATGTAAAAGTAACATGTGTGCATGATATAGTTGGCAGATGAGCATGGGACAATGGATGGAAGGGAAGAGGGGTTCCTAAACTGAGCAGCCTTACAGCCTGAAGCAAGAAACTGTCCCGTAGCCTGTTAGATTTGGACGAAATACTCTTTCTGCCTGACGGCAGCTTGGTAAATAGTCCATGGCATGGATGGCTGGGATCTGTGATTAGCTTTCTCCTCCTATTAACTGCTGTGGTTGAAAACATTTTCTAAATCCTTGTATTAGCCAAGATTTATAAATAGGAAATTACACTAGTGGAGAATGCAAAACAAGTGTTGGATTAACCTGATAAATAAAGACAAGTAATCTGCAAACAGAATGCAGTACATAAGCATGCTTAAGACATGTTTTGGAGCGAAATATACAATATATATAAATAAAACAATTACGCTTGGAGGTGCTACAGATATCACTCATTTAATTCCTGCTCCAAGGGGAAGGTCTACAACGGGGCATGAGTCGTTATACTGCGGTATACCAGAGCATGTTACAGTGCCTTGCAGCATGCACCACAAAATGTCAACACAAGTGAGAATGTCAACACACGCCTGAAACTGCTGTTAATGAAGTATTTACTGCTTTTCATTCAAGCCTGTGTCTGAATTGTAATTTTGATGTCAGATTTTTGTAAAGTAGCCTCTTGTTTTTTCCTACCACATTTCTTTGATAAATTAAAATATGCCACAAAAGGCAGAAATGAAAATATAATTCAAGTATATAACATAGTGCATTTACATGAAGGACGTTTTGTTGTTAAACGGGCAATAGGCTACATTTTCAACCCATTACTCTTTCATTAATATTTGCAGAGGTAAATAAAAAAAATCTCCCTGAAGATTCTAATAAAATGGTGTTCGAACAGAACATGTAATTAATTTATTTACAATGGACTAACGCCCCTTAAAAAACAGGCTGTGTGGGATTGACTGACAAAGAGAAAAGAAAAAGGGTTTGGGTGTGTGTGTGTGTGTGTGTGCTCGTGTGCGGAGTGTGTGGAAATGCCGGCATTGTTTGTTTAGGGAGAATGAAAGTTGTTAATTGTTTTTGACACTCTAAGATTGAAAAAGATTGGAATGGATCAGCGAATCTGTGATGGTGAGGTGACGGACAGCTCCGTCATCTCCCGCTTTTCCTGGTTTTCCCATTGTTCATGAACTCACCCCGGTCTCCCATGTGTCTTGTCTTCAATTGTCACACACACCAGGTCCCAATTAAGTCATCACTATGTGTTTAAATGTTTCTCCTCTGCTCCCCTCATTCGTCGGTCATTGTTCCATGTCACAGTTGCGTTCATGTCAGTGTTGAGTTTCTATTTTCATTTACCTGTTTGCTTTGTTTCAGTTAATTTAAATGGCCCGGTGTTTCTTTATTAAATAAATATTAGCATCTACTGCCATCGTTTGCCTGCGCCTCGTTCCTCCACTACACCCCAGCCTTGACAGAATCACAGACCCAATAAAAGACCAAGTAAAGGCGCGGCAGATGGACAGTAGGGGAACTTCTCGGTTGGCCAGACAGCGATATCGAGGAGGAGAACCACTACTGTCATCCGCTGTACTCCTGACCGGCTCAGCACCAAGCCCGGAGAGGAAGGGGACGGAGGCGACGGCGCAAACTGGCGTACCGGTTCTCACCAGGGACCTGGGGAATACCATCTACCCCGAGGCACCACTGTTGTGCGTCCCTGCTGCCCAGGAGCCGCAGCCCGCAACCCCTGCTGCCCAGGAACCGCAGCCAGCGCCAACTCCTCACGCTCACGTTGCCCAGCGGTCGTTGCCGCCAGCTTCTCCCGTTGCCCTGCGGTCTTCGCCACGGGGCCCGCAGAGGATTGGAGGCTGGCGCCGCCTGCAGAGGACTGGAGGCCGTCGCCAGTCCTCTGCGGGAGGCGGCGGCCTCCAATCCTCTGTGGGCCCGGGCGGCCTCCATTTCTCGGCGGGCCCGGGTGGTGGCCACCCCTAGAATGTTTGATGTATAAATACTCTGCCTTTGCTAAAGAGCTTAGTGAGAAGTGGGAAAAGTGGACTAAAGTCACTACCCACCCATGGCCATCTGCTGGCAGCCTGTCGAAACTACACTTGAAAACAGTTCAACAGACACTAGAAGACAACAGAACAAGAAAACCAGATACAAGACAACTACTGCAACACACTCCTTTAGATATGGAAGTCAGAGAACCAGCTGTACAATTTGAGGACAATTAAGAATGATAATAACAAATTAAATACCTTGAAGGTTGATACCCCCACAATACGCAACAAAACTTACTTCAGGCATTTATCCATCCCTGTCCAAATTTTACCCCACTCTGTCAACAAGTGACACTGAGGGTACAACTGTGCATCTGGAAGGAGAGATGATATTCAAAGGTAACTGGTCCAGCAGCACCTCAGGTGGAGCCTATAGTCTATGGGACAGGAGGATTTCCAGCAGTTGCAGACCACAGCGTACCAAGAGATCCATATGCAGAAGGATGCATTGTTCTGCTAATTAACTGTAATAAATGGACTGTTTTAGACCAAGCCTATGTTTGCTTTGGACTGTTCATGGTTGCCACGTATAGAAGAAGACCTAGGTCAGCATGCCCTGTTCTTAAAAGTGGTTATGGCCTGGACCGAAAGCACCATCTTATCTATGGTCCTGTACAGATGGCTCCAAGGTGAAGTTGCCTGTGTCTCCTCTGTTTCTTCCATTTGGGCAGGACAGAGACCAGGGCTAGCTCAGATCAGGAGGTCTGTTAACTATGACCTAGAACTACGGTTACCTTGACAATGTAGAGTTCTATCTTGTTTTACAATTAGTATGACGACTTGTTTTGTATGTATCTTATAGCATAAGAGATAATATATTTGGAGCTGAAAAGAAATGGTATAAAGAGGAGAAAGCAATAATGTAAGGCAGAGCAGTCTGTCATGACATTACTCTGTCCATCATTTATAATGTAGTGATGATTGTTCCCATGGATCCACGTAATTAAACTTTAAATAATCAACCGTTATACGAACGACTGAGAAGTTTTTATTTTAATAAATTGCAAACATTTTCCATCTTCCACATTGGGAAAAAACAATTCCCTGATAACAATCACAGAAATAGATGATCTATTGCATAACAGCCATCTGGAACCAGATGTGAGAATGGCCCTAGAAAACAAGAGAGACAGGCTCATGAAAGGTGTTAACGATATATGCAGGCAACAGACAATCATCAGACAGTCCCACCGAATCCAGGGACAGAAATCTGACTCCCAAGCCCCGATGGTGCTCCTACTCAATCCAAATGCACCTGATGCATCATTTATTCAACATGTACCCTGGGGAGCGAGAGACTTACAGGCCATGCTCAACAAACTCCCTAAACATTCTGAGGGGGGAGGAAAATGGATTACTGCATGTGAGCAACAGACCGCAGGACAGCCACTATGTGTTGGAGACATCAGACAAGTAATGGCCCAAACGGCAGGCACAGAAGCAACTGCTGTCCTCGCAGCAGGAGGTATAGGAATAACAGTATTAGATGGAGCGTCATTTAACCACTACAGGAATGCCTTGTGGGCCACAATGAGAAATCAGTGGCCTATGCAACCAGACATGACCAAGCTAACTGAGATGACATGAGCTGTGAACAACTCATTCAGGATCTCCAAGAAGCCTGAATGGCGGAGAGAGGTGAAAGATGGAACTCCAGTAGGACTACACAATTGCTGTTTTCACACACGCTGGTTAAGAATCTACTGCAGCCAGTCCAAGTCGAAGTGAAAGACATAGTGGGCTTCAAGTTCCAATCCATGCCATGGATTGTAACTTGAAGAAAAGTCACATCAAACACCTTGTCAAGCGTTTCCGAGAGGCTCAAAAGGAAAAGACTGACAACCTGAACCAATCACAGGCCAAGTTAATTAGAAAACAACTAGCAGAATTGGAGGAGAAAGACAGTAAGAAAGGAGTAATAACACAAGCAGCCATCTTAACAAACCAGCCCACCTCTCTGCACCAACAGCCACCCCAGCAGCAGTGGTAGCCCAACATGATACAGCCTCAGACCCTTGCTCCAACACCAGTCAATTTGGGATGTATGCCACCAGAGAGAAATATGGTCAACAGAGATGGGGAAATGGATGAGTAACATCCAACTGATTAGCCTAACTCTCTGATAACCCCAAGAAGAATGAGCGGCTATGAAGTTCTACTCATGGCACCCAATGTTGTCAGTCAAACGACGGCGACGCCCACAATTGTATCGCCACTAGAGCAGTGGAGAGTCAGGAAAGAGCAGACCTCCATTCTGAAGCACTTCCTGACATAATCCTAACTCTGTTTGGATATGGCTCATCCTTCATTAAACGGTACACTGGAGAACGACACTCTGGCTTTGCAGTGGTCCAGCAGACCATTATGCGGATTTACCTTTGTACACTCAGAAAAAAGCCCATCCCATTATTCGGCACAGGCAGCTGAGATATTGGCACTCACCCACGCTTGTAAATTAGGGGATGACAAAAGACTGACTGTATATAGTGACTCCGCTTACGCTGTGTGTAGTTGGGCAAGTGTGTGGGCAGCTCGAGTATACCTGACTGCCGCAGGATCCCCTTTTAAACATTGTGTCTTGATTAGAAACTTGCTTGATGCTATGAAATTACCTTCAGCCTTTGCAATAGTCAAAGGTTCTGCACATACAGGAGGTAGAGACCTTGTCACAAGGTAATCATATAGCTGACCGTGCTGCTAAACAGGTAGCTGAAGCTCTGAACCCAGTTGAGTTTCACGCACTACCCTTAGTGGATTGTAGTGATTGCTCCCTGGAAGACGTACTGAACATGCAAAAAGCAGCAGTCTCTGAACACCTGTTCTGGGTTTCGAAAGGATGCGTGCAGGACCCCGAATCCGGCCGTATAGTAACACATGACAGCTTGTTCCATCAGAACACTTGCTAGCAAATCCGTGTTCTCCTTTTGGCTCCAGGCCCAAATACATGCATTCTTTAGCTTAGGTGTCCTATGGTCTTAGGAGCTGGAGCATTGAGATCAGAACCAGATGTTAGAAGAACATAAAAGGGCCCCTCATAGTGTGTGTCTTTGTCATACCTTGGAACATGCACACAAGTGTACTTTGTCTGTGTATCACCTACAAGCTTGTAATAAACTATTAGAATGAAATAACTGGTTTCCTAGAGTATTTATAATTAAGAAATTAGAATTAAGTTGACTCGACCCGTCGAACCTGAGAAGTGGAAAAGAATTATCCGCAACACTATGCCCATACAAGTAAAGTTATTTGCATAAAGCTAACCTAATATCAAAGAGTTATGAAACAGTCAAGGAAATAGTTTTTATCTTGTTTTACTAATAACTAATTGGTAACAGCATTCCGGCTCTTTTGGCTCCCAAACGGCTCATAAAAGAAATATGCTTTGTATTTTTTCAAGTCATACAGTTTGCGATAGTTGAATGTGATTGGTGTTAAAACAATTCAAATTTAATCATCAATTGACATTTGTCATGTCCTGGCTATGCCCCTAGCCATGTCTACACTGGGCTGGGGCCATAGTCAGGACAGGACAAAAGAAGGTGCCTCTAGGCACCCTTTATTTTAGTTTGATCTCCCCAATTGGAGGCAACAATCCACACCAGCCTCCAATTGGGGAATGCATTTAGGTGCACATTTCCCCACACTGTGTGGATTATTGTGGCTTGTTAGCCGAAGGCTATGCAGCCCTGTCATTTGTTCTGCTTTAGATTTGATTGTATCTGTGACGACCACGCCATCTACTGCCCATCCTCCCCCTGCAGGAGGCGGGCTTCGGCGTTCGACGTCACCGACCTTCTGACACCATCGCCCCATCTCATCAACTCATTGCACCTGTTGTCTCGTTTAGCGCACCTGATCATCATTTAGTCATTCCCCTCAGTATATATGTTCCCTCTGCTCCCTTTGTCTTTGT
>JACXGJ010018535.1:0-10143 GCA_016801105.1 Esox niger | reverse complement strand
ACAGTAAGAGACCAGACACACCAGACAGGACTTGACAGCTTTGAGTTTTCTCCCAGTGCAGGAATCACACTCCACATCTCCAGGTCCAGCATAATAATGATCAGGAGGAGCAGCTTGGAGTCTTGTCTTCTTCAGATTCTCCACCAATTCAGCCAGGATGGTGCTCCTGTTAAGAACAGGCCTTGGTATGAAGGTCTGTCTGCACTGGGGGCAGCTGTAGATTCCCTTGTCAACTTCCTGATCCATACAGGCCTTAATACAGCCCATACAGTAGCTGTGTCCACAGGGAAGAGTCACTGGATCCTTCAGTAGATCTAAACAGATCGAACAACTGATTGAGCTTATGGCCTTTGTCATTTGTCACACATATACAAACAAAGAAAATGTACAATTGTTCAATTGTACCAGTTTTTAAAGTCAGATGACAGTTTTCTGTGACTTCCTGGTTCAGATGTCAGATATCAGGTCTGCCCAGTAGAGGGGAGTAGTGATCTATCATAGCCAGAGTATTTATCCCCGGTTCTCTGGGTCACAATTTCTCTCAATTCCACAACAATTCATTTTTTGAAATCACAATTCATTTTTGAAATCACCTAAAACAATTATATTATGCTTCAAAACCTAGTTATTGTGTCAGTATTGACCAGTGCCACCAAAATGAAGTTTCTTTCTCATCATTTGAGCTATTCAGGTCGAAATGTTTAATAGATTTTTCACAATTGCTGTCAACTCTTGAAATATTTGTTATTTATAAAAAACTTTTGTTTGACTTTTATATCCAGCTAAAGGTTTTTTGTGTATCACACCAAGCTTTTTAGATACCAGTTTCGACAGTGGTAAAGGTTTAATGGGAAAAGAAACATGATATGCACATTTGGATAAATGCAATACATTTAGTGATGTGTAAAATGGAAACAGAAAATAAACTTTTGCATATTTCTTACATATTAAATCAGAAATAATGAGATAACAATTGTCCACAAAATGGCATCCATGAAAACAAAAACCTGCAACAATGAAAGTAGTTCTACATGAAACAATGAATTATACATCCTCAGTACGTAACACTACAAGTTCCCATCTTCTTAGTTGACATCCTGTCTCTCTTGTTGGTCTGGCAAGAGATTTCCATCAACATCACATCTGATGTTTTCCCTTGTGCTGCACCGGGGGGGAAATATCCTGGTGACTCCGATTTCATTACTATTATCACCTGGCAGGTTATTTGCTAATATATTAGATATCAAACAAACATTTCATTCATAAATATTTATGGAATATACATGTACAGTAGATACTGAAGTATTGAGCCAGTGAAGTTTTTGTCTATATGGAATAACTCATAAGAGTACTTCGCTTTGCCTATAAGGAGATCCGAACGTGGGACCTAGAGTATACAGGTCCGCTTCTCTAACCACAACGCTATATAACAAGGTGAGCACAGTCAGTCAGTCACTCAGAAAGAGATATTCGCTCCTTTTGGCAAGCTCCCCTTATGCAGTCTGGCGACAACAACTCTATGTACTGGACACAAGTACTAAGTCATGTTTTGTAGAGGGGTCAAATGCTTATTTCCCTTGTTTAAATGCAAATACATTTCTTATCATTTTGACAGGCAATTTTCAGTTTTTTCTTGTTGTTATTCTGTCTCTTATTGTTCAAAAAAACCTACCATTGAAATTATAGACTGATTTTTTCTTTGTAAGTGGGAAAACTTACAAAATCCTCGCAGGGGATCAAATACTTTTTTGCCTCACTGTATATACAATGTAACCAGTATATTGGTCATTTACATAAGATACAATGTAACCAGTGTATTGATCATATACTGTATATTAGATACAGTGTAACAAGTGTATTGGTCATATACTGTATATTAGATACAGTGTAACCAGTGTATTGGTCATATGCATAAGTTACAGTGTAACCAGTGTATTGGTCATATGCATAAGTTACAGTGTAACCAGTGTATTGGTGATATACATGAGATACAGTGTAACCAGTGTATTGGTCATATACATACGATGCAGTGTAACCAGTGTATTGGACATTTGCATAAGACCCAGTGTAACAGGGATATAGGTCATATACAAACGATACAGTGCAACCTGATCTACTTTTTGACTTGTTGGCCCATGGATGGTCCAAGGCACTAACCTAATCTGCTGAGTTTAGTGGTTTTGTTTCAGAGTGTCTGGTACCAACAGTGTTAGGTACCAACCACACAACATGCGTTTCAGCAGCAGGACTCCAAACTTTAGTAGGAGTAACCAGTTGGGAACCACAATAATGACTAAATAAACACAGAGGTTGGACAGTCTGGATGTAAACTCTTTCATATGCAGGCCACCCATTTGGGTCTAGAGTTCTTTTAGACTTAAATACTTACTTCCTTCAGCGATCAACCAGTTGGACAACATCACTTATTATACCTGCATTCTGGAGAGGGGTGTGAACTTTGAATGTTGCGGCAGTTTCTTAAACTACATTCCAGCAGTATCTGGGAATGTCCTGTGGTTTAACGTTACACTCCAAAACAAACATAAGTGGAAACACAACAAAACATGCATTCAAACTATTTAAGGAAAGATGTTTCCTGCTAAAACTGTACATCATTGTCGTTTTCTTCACATAAAGACGAGTCTCTGTTAAATTATTTCAATAAAAATTCTTGACTTTGGCATCATGTTGTGGAATCTTAGCATTAACATTTACAATATGAATGTACGTTTCATTGGAAGTGAATGTGCCTAGATAAGGATTGAGACAGTGAAGTTTTTGTCTATATGGAATAACTCATAAGAGTACTTCGCTTTGCCTATAAGGAGATCCGAACGTGGGACCTAAAGGTCCGCTTCTCTAACCACAAAGCTATATAACAAGGTGAACACAGTCAGTCAGTCACTCAGTAAGAGACATTCGCTCCTCTTGGCCAGCTCCCCTTATGCAGTCTGGCTACAACAACTCTATGTACTGGACACAAGTACTAAGTCATGTTTTGTAGAGGGGTCAAATGCTTATTTCCCTTGTTTAAATGGAAATAAATTTTTTATCATTTTGACAGGCAATTTTCTGGATTTTCTTGTTGTTATTCTGTCTCTCACTGTTCAAAAAACCTACCATTGAAATTATAGACTGATATTTTCTTTGTAAGTGGGCAAACGTACAAAATCCCTGCAGGGCATCAAATACTTTTTTCCCTCACTGTATACAGAGTAACCGGTATATTGGTCATATACATAAGATACAATGTAACCAGTGTATTGATCATATACTGTATATTAGATACAGTGTAACAAGTGTATTGGTCATATGCATAAGTTACAATGTAACCAGTGTATTGATCATACACTGTATATTAGATAGAGTGTAACCAGTGTATTGGTCATATACTGTATATTAGATACAGTGTAAACCGGGTATTGGTCATTTGCATAAGACCCAGTGTAACCAGTGTATTGGTCATATACATGAGATACAGTGTATCCAGTGTATTGGTCATATACATGAGATACAGTGTAACCAGTGTATTGGTCATATACATACGATGCAGTGTAACCAGGGTATTGGTCATTTGCATAAGACCCAGTGTAACCCGTATATCGGTCATATACATGAGATACAATGTATCCAGTATATAGGTCATGTACATGAGATACAGTGTATCCAGTATATAGGTCATGTACATGAGATACAGTGTATCCAGTATATAGGTCATGTACATGAGATACAGTGTATCCAGTATATAGGTCATATACATGAGATACAGTGTATCCAGTGTATTGGTCATATACAAACGATACAGTGCAATCTGATCTAGTTTTTTACTTGTTGGTCCATGGATGAATAATGGTTGGCAAGGCACTGACCCAATCTGCTGAGTTTAGTGGTTTTGTATCAGATTGTCTGGTACCAACCACACAACATGCGTTTCAGCAGCAGGACTCTAAACTTTAGTCGGAGTAACCAGTTGGGAACCACAATAATGACTAAATACACACAGAGGCTGGACAGTCTGGATGTAAACTCTTTCATATTTAGGCCACCCATTGTTGTTTAGAGTTCTTTAAAACTTAAATATTTACTTCCTTCAGCGATCAACCAGTTGGACAACATCACTTTTTATACCTGCATTCTGCAGAGGGGTGTGAACTTTGAAAGTTGCAGCAGTTCCTTAAACTACATTCCAGCAGTATGTGGGAATGTCCTGTGGTTTAACGTTACACTCCAAAACAAACATAAGTGGAATCATTGTCGTTGTCTTCACATAAAGACGTGTCTCTGTTAAATTATTTCAATTAAAATTCTTGACTTTGGCATCATGTTGTGGAATCTGAGCATTAACATTTACAATATGAATGTACGTTTCATTGGAGGTGAATGTGCCTAGATAATGAGAATAATCTGTTTAGATTCTCTCTGTAGGTTGCGCTCTGATAATCACAGGAATGTTTACATTGACCAGTTGGCATGAGGGTTGCTGTCTTGGAAACCTGATCATTGCTAGGTATATACGCCCTTCAATGTATATATCAGCTTGTAACCAACATTACAGTGAGTAGAGAAGAGATTGAGCCTGTAACATCAAATGCTAATAGATTATCAAATGCTTCAGTAAACCATTGAATTACTCTCTCCCTTGACAACCTGGTACGCAAATAATAATTACAACCAAATATGAAACGGTTTTCTAACAATGTATAGCAGAAACATTCTTAAGAGTATTATATTTTAATGTTTTCATGAGCTTTAGAGTTTTATCTGAAACAACATTCAACCAGTAAATATAAACCACATATAGATTGTATGACATGCAGTTGTAAATGACAACAGAGGGCAATTCATGGAGTGAACGTAACCAGGAATTATTACAGGAGTTAGGTTGCATGAGTGTAACAACTGTGCTAAATGCTTTTATCAATAAGATCACCCGACAGGTCATGAGGAAATACAGGGATCATTTAAAGATCCATTTTAAGATCCTGAGCAATCAAACTCTCTCTATAATGATGAGCAATACAGCAAATTGAGTTTCATTGAAATAAAAAAATGAGTCCCTCCAAAATGTTTCCCAGGTGTAACATAATTAGATTGGACAATAATTATAGACAAGTTCAGGTAAAATTGACTACAAAGCAATACAGTAATTGAAAACAAAGTACTGCTATTGAAAGATTCCCAAATCTATGATCACACATAAAATGTTTGCTGAACATGAACCAAAGGTAAATGTTAATTAAATGTATGAATCAACTCCTATCTGCCCCATCAATCACACTGGATGACAACAGATAAGAGGTTACTCTGTTTACCTGACATCTCCTCACACACAAACATTCTACACATTCAGAAATAACATTATTTTAAAAACATTTCAAAATAAAATACAATTCTGTTTTGTAAAACATTTATTTATACACAAGGTATATATTAATGTATATAAATACATTGTTGATAAACAACCAGTTTAAAACACTAACCGTAGATCAGGAAGACATTTTTACTCAGATGAAATATTTCAGCAGGGTTCTAGACACTGACTAAACTAAACTCTATTATGATTTCAACTGTCAAAAAACTCTTTTTACCATTGAGGTGCAAGTCTCATAATGTGCTCATGTTGATTCAGGAACCAAGACATCTGGCTGACTGTCCCGCTTTATTTGATTGAAACCTGTGTAAAAGCAAATATGTAACGACATCATTTTGGTATATCAAACCGTCTGTAATCTCAAATAAATCTTTACTTACAGTCAGTCAATCATACATTGATACAAGAACACTGACAAATGTGTCACTGAAAAGGTGTCAATATCCTGACAGACTTTCCATCATAAACAGTGAATCCAGGATAGAGTGGCTGTGTGAATCTGGTCTGGACTCTGTGGAGGAGGGTCATTGTGTCAGAGACACTGTAGAAGGACAGAGTTCCTGCCCTGTGGTCCAGATACACTCCTACTCTGGAGGAGCAGGGGACACGGATATCAGTCCTTTTCTTGTTGTGAATGAAAAAGCAGTTGAATGTTGAGAAGATTAACCTCCAGGACTGATCATTAGAACCAAACAAACACTTATCATCACTTCCTTTCCTGCTAATCTCTTTATATGAGACGGCTACATCAAACCTTATCCCACTCCACTCTACCTCCCAGTAACAGACTCCAGACAGAACCTCTCTACACAACACCTGGTTATAGAAGGTAAATCTGTCAGGATGGTCAGGATAGGACTGGATCTCATCACAACATGTCACCTTTCTGTTCCCCTCAGACAGACACAGGGACTGAGATGCTGTATTGGGGTCCAATGTCAGCTGGCAGGAATCTAATAGGAAGAAAACAAAGTCAGTGACAGTATATTTCTCGCTCTCCTCTCTCTCTTTGTGTGTCTCTCTGTATCTATGTGTGTATGATTGTCTTTTCATGTGAAGAAACCATGTATGCCGCCATATATGTTTATGAGTGTATGTGGTTCAGCTAATAGAGGGTCACCAGCATATAATGTTATCAATCATTAATAATTATACAGCAAGAGGTATCAATCCTATATCTCACGTAATCATATACCATAATGAGAAATAATATTCACGTATAGTTCTGTAATCAAGAGTCAATCAATAAATTATTTTGTATTGCAAGAGCCTCCACTTTTTTTTCCAATCATATTTAACAGATTATATGTACAGATATTAATACTAGAACCAATAGTTCTCAAAAAGTGGAACTAATTTGCTTTGCTCTTACTGGTTAAGGGCAAAGCGAACAAGCCCAAAATGTTCTCTCTGTTGGCCACAACCATCCCAAAAGTGACAGGTGCCGTACAGGACAGACCAAAGCATGGAAACAGTCAATATCACCATGTAAACAGATGGTCTGCATTCGTCTCCCTGATGGGAAAGTGACTACAGACGATGTTGAGATGCACAGACCGATGCTGTGGATTTCTACTCTGTACTTTATAAGATGGAGGCCTGTGATTCTTTGTGTGCTGAACAGTTGTTTAATACACAGTTGATGCTTTGGACTTTTCCATGCATGACCTGCCCACTGCAGTTATGCAGCTCTCCTCAAGTCACACAGCTGATATTGATGGTTTACTGGCAGATTATTATAAGCACTTTTGGGGGATCTTCGGGGGGACTTCTTTGAGGTTGTGTGTGAATCCTTTTTTTAAGGGTTTCTTCCTGTCTTGTATGATTTTTTTTTTATTGTTAAAAAAGGGGTATCTGACACTCCTAAAAAGTTGGTAGCCTGTGACATTGTTATGTGATGAGGACAATATTATTTCCAAATGTCTCACTAACAGGATTGAATGACATCTTGGGCTGTTGACACATAAAGACCAGTCATATTGTATACCTAATTGTTCTATTGTGGATTATTCATTTGTTTATAAAAATAGATGTTTCCGATGTTGTAAATTCTATGATATGAATGCTGTCTTGTAATCTTTGTATGTTAAGAGTGAATCTTACTGGGTTCTCTGTCAGCTTCCTGTGGGGTCTCATCCTCAGTTACCCAGGGGGCTTCAGTGGGGTAGGGATGGGCTGAAGACTTGAGGGGGATTCTAGGCTCTGATGTATTCCAGGAAAATAACTGGGTGTGGTGGAGAAGGTGTGTGCCAGATTGTCTTGTTGGAAATGGTTGTAACACCAGCTGTCATACAGGGGAAGTGTTGTGGTTATTAACAACCTGGCCGTATCAATTCTGTGGCACAGACGACTGGGGGTAACAGACACCTGGGGCTTGATGAAAGCTCTTCAGAGGGAACTTGTTTATTTGTACTTGGCTGGACAGCACTGGATTAAGGCTGCAGTCCTGTATCTACCACTGCATGAGGGTGGGCAAGGCCTAGAGGACATTACTTCTAGAGTCCAGGCCTTCTGTCTTCATGCAGCCCAGAGACTGTTGTACAGTGACTGTCCTAGTTGGGTGGCTTGAGCACATGCTCTGATGGGGAGGGCAGGTCGGTTGGGTCTGAATATACATCTCTTCCTCTTGTAGTTGGAGGAGGTTCATTTGTCTGGCCTGAGTCATTTTTATCAGTATCATATGCAGGCCTGAAGAGTGTTCTGTATGTCCCAAAAGATCAACACACCACCAGGGATACTGCTGTTTGACGAGCCTCTTTTTTCACAATTTTTTTATTCAGTCCCGTGGATTCAGCCAGTCTTCACTCATGCCTTTGGAGAGTGGAGTGTATGAATCTTGGGGATCTGATGCAGAGCAGATCATTGGAGGAGTTGAGAGAGTGAGAGGGGATCTGGTCGTACTGTTTACTGAGAGGGTCGTGACTGAGCTCTTTGATTCCTTGTCGGCATCTCATCAATGGTTTGTGACTGACGTCTCCTTCTCTGATTGATGGACATATGGCCTGGATAACTTTGTCACGGTCGGAAGTAGAGACCCAATCGCAGATAGGCAGGGTGAGGGGAGAGTGGCAAGCAGAGAGATCAGGGTCAGACAGGAGCACAAAACACTGATCGACGGCAGACGTACTGACCAGTGGTGGGCGGAGAGGTTGGGGACAGGCAGTGGGTCAGTACATGAGCGAGCGGCAGAAGTTCAGACAGGGAGCAGGTAGAGTAGTCGGGGGCGGGCAGATGGTGGAAGCACAGCCTGACAGCAGAAGTACAGGCAGGGAGCAGGCAGAGTAGTCGGGGACAGGCAATAGATCGGTACATGATAAATCCGAACCAAAAGTAAACTCATATCTGACTGTGAAGCACATGCAACAAAAGACCATGATCCGGTGGGGAAGGGATGGCAGACGACTGTGGAAATACTGTTGGTAATGGGACGATTGGGAACAGGTGCGTTATTGTGGATTGGGAACAGGTGTGTTATTGTGGATTGGGAACAGGTGTGTTATTGTGGATTGGGAACAGGTGTGTTATTGTGGATTGGGAACAGGTGCGTAATTGTGGATTGCGAACAGGTGCGTAATTGGGAGACGAGCGGTTGTGTGAGTGGCTCAGGAACACGAGGACCTGCCTCCATGAGATCGCGGAGGTGCGGGCGCGACAAACATTTTCGTTGAGCTGAATGTCAATGCTGCTGCTGGAATGTTTGAGGAGGATGTGGAACTTCTCCTTTCTTTTAAAAGCTCATCATTAACAGGATCAGCATCACATCCCATCTATTGTCCTTTGCTCAGAGTTAGTCAGCACTTCATTAGTTGTGTTATGTATCTCAAGTCCATATTCTATCACACAGAAACAGAATTTACACCAGTGTTTAGTTACGAGTGTATGCGTGCATGTCTATGGGTGTGTGTGTGTGTACATTTACATTAAGCACAAACAACTGTGTGATTGTGTCAGTCTGTGTGGGTGTGTCTGTGTGTGTGTGTGTTTGTATTTCCTCACATGCTAAGAAATCCTCTCTGGTCATGGTTTCAGCAGGTGGTCCAATCTGAACTGTAGTCACTATGGAGACAGACAGACTCATATACAGTGGTCTGCAAAAGTTTGGGCAACCTTGTTAATTTCCATGATTTTCCTTCATAAATCGTTGGTCCTTAGGATGAAAAAAATCTGTTAAATATATCATATAGGAGACAAACACAGTGATATTTGAGAAGTGAAACAAAGTTTATACCATTTACAGGAAGTGTGCAATTATTGTTCGAACAAAATTAGGCATGTGCATAAATTTGGGCACTGTTGCCATTTTACTGATTTCAAAATCTTTAGAACCAATTATTGGAACTCAAAATTGGTTTGGGAAGCTCAGTGACCCTTGACCTACATACACAGGTGAACCCCATTATGAGAGAGTATTTAAGGGGGGGCAATTGTAAGTTTCCCTCCTCTGTGAATTTTCTCTGAAGAGTAGTGACATGGGAGTCTCAAAAGAATGTCACATTAACTGAAAACAAGGATTGTTCACCATCATGAATTAGGGGAAGGATACCGAAAGCTGTCTAAGAGATATCAGTTGTCTGTTAGGAACATAGTCAGGAAATGGAAGACCACAGGCACAGTTCAAGTTAAGGCTCGAAGTGGCAGACCAAGGAAAATCACGGATAAACAGAAGCGAAGAATGGTTAGAACAGTCAAAGTCAATCCACAGGCCAGCACCAAAGACATACAACATGATCTTGCTGCAGATGGAGTCATTGTGCATCGTACAACTATTGCGC
>JACXGJ010018534.1:0-10144 GCA_016801105.1 Esox niger | reverse complement strand
GTGTGTGTGTGTGTGTGTGTGTGTGTGTGTGTGTGTGTGTGTGTGTGTGTGTGTGTGTGTGGTCTAACTATACTCATTAGGACCAAATGTCCCAATGAGTATAGTGAAATCACATGAAATTGGACTCATGGGGACCTTTTGCCGGTCCCCATGAGGCAAAAGTCCAGGAATTGTTGGTTAAGGTTAGGCATTATACCTAGGTAAAGTTTAGGCATTAATGTTACTTTATTAAGGTTAGGGCTAGAGTTAGATTAGGGTTAGGTTTAGGGTTAAGATTAGGGCAAGGGAGGATGCAATATGTATTTTCTGGTCCCCATGAGGTTAGCTAGGTTAGCTATAAAAACTAATGATATCTGTTGCCTAAGAATGTAGCTAATTCATGCCGCAAGAGCTTAGTTCAACTGCTGGAGCCAGTTGTAATCTGAAATGTCAGCATGTTTCACTCTACAGTCTCAAAACCAGTAACCGGTCCAAACGACATTGTTGACATCATTAATGGTCATTCCTTAGGTCCTTAGTTCTGTCTTTGAATTTCCTATTGGCTACATATCTTAAGTCCCAGCTTTTTAAAGAAACAAAGGTGGGCTTTGTTTTCCCCCACTGCTAATTCTTGCTTGAGCATTAGATTTTTGACATAGTTTAGTTTTCTATGAAGCCAGGCTCTATGGAAGACAATTTTTAGCACACTTTAACAGGCATTGCAACTGATCATTTGGATCAGCAGCATTTGTTTTTGTCACTGCAAACATATTCAGACGTTGATGTTCTCACAAGTAGCAGGCCGTTTTCCTTGATGTTCCAACTAAATGTGCGCAGGCCTGTGGTCAGCTAGCTAGCCACGATGTCTAAGCAGTGGTGTCTCCATCAAAGAAATGATTAGCAACCCAGAGTTTGTTTAAAATAACACATGACATGGTCAACATGTAGCAGGAAGACCAACGGTGGTATGGGGTCTTGTTTGGTGTAAGAGCAGCAGCCACTTTGTTTTTAACATAGTTTAGAACAGATCAGTGTCCCTCAACTATCTGACGTGCGTGTGCGTGTGCGTGCGTGCGTGCGTGCGTGCGTGTGTGTGTGTGTGTCTGTGTGTGTAGCGAAACTGAATGATATTTTGTGAATTTCACCTGACTCTGTTTCTTGTCTGTGTGTCTCTCTCTGTATACCTACTGTGTGTTTGTCTAGGTGCGGCAGGACCCAGGCTCTTCACCATCCATCAGATTGATGCCAACACCAACAATCTACCCAAAGCCCACACCTGGTGAGTAAGCACAGACTGTGTAGTGTTACTCATTTTGGACTGTAGAAATTCATTGTGATGTACAAAACAAAGTGGCGTGTTTCTGACTGTCTTGGTTCTGCCCTCCTCTCCCTGCCTCCAGCTTTAACCGGATTGACGTTCCAGCCTACGAGCACTATGACAAGCTGTACGACAAGCTGCTGACTGCTATCGAGGAGACCTGCGGCTTTGCCGTGGAATGAATGACACATCACTGGGGGAGTGTGTGTGTGTGTGTGTGTGTGTGTGTGTGTGTGTGTGTGTGTGTGTGTGTGTGTGTGTGTGGTCAGCGCAGCAAGACTGTAGACTCCACTGTCACCATGGGAACCCAAACACAAACCTTGCAATGCTCAAGACACACCTGCAAGACCTCATGACCGCACCCCTTCCTGCAGCCCCCCCCCACTCCAAGAGGAATTTGGAAACCGGGAGAGAGGGATTGAGACTACACCAGAACACTCTACTCTCTCTCTCTCCACGCCTTCTTCCTTTTCTTGGAAATATCACACCCTCCTTCCGCTGCTACAGACGATTGACAGTGACTTACCGGGAGCCCCTTCCACAATGGCGTCTTTCCCTCCATGGTTTTGGTCTCGTTTTCGGGTTTGTTTTGTTTTTGTTACGCTCATCTGGTGTGATGGGATAGCAAGGCCCAGACCACAACAACAGTTTTTATGTTATTTTTGAGACGTTCCGTCTACTCTGGTCTGGGAGAGAAATGTGAAGGCCCCTTTGGCAGGTGACTAAGGTCCCAGGGGTTTCTCCTAACTTTGTGAACCAGGAAGAATGCACGGCCCCACACAGCTAAGCTCCTGCCACCCCTTGCCCATCAGAAGCTAATAGACATGCTAACCTCAGTCAACACCTTACCATTACCAGCTAAATGCAGAGTAGACCTGTTTGGAGGAAATCAAAGGCTGAACGCTGAACATCGTCAGCATTGATTTACCTCCGTAGAAATTCCTTGTTGAACACTCAATGTTGCCAGTTGGGTCAACTCTTTCCCAGGGACCTGTCTAGTTGGAAACCATTCACAGAAGACGTTGTAGTTTTTAGAGCCGTCCAATGTAAAACGGCAGGCAGTTTTTATTATTTCCCCCCCCTTGCCTCTCTACAGCACTTTATAAACTGAATGGTGACAAGGGGACGCTTTCTTCATATTAAGTTAAAGATTAATATACCACATTTTATTCCAACCATACTGCATTCAGTGGAAATATACAGATTAAAAAGTATATATGTTACGGTTATTTTGAGTGTATGTGTGTACAAATGCATACCTATTTTGTATATGGCTTGTTCCTGTTCATTTACATGCTAGCATGTTGGTGTTATCACAGACCTCTGCATTCTCAGGTGAAGTCATTTTGTTTTTGTTTTCACAAGGTTGTCTTGAGAAAGGGGAGAGAACAGCTTAAGGGTGGATCTTCTGGTTATGAAAAGCGGTTGTCAAGTCATACATGTGACCCTCTTCCTGAAGTAGAGCTGGGCATGTCACTTTTAACCTTTGACCCCAAAGAGTCTGAGTTTGTGACCAGCGAGCTCTCTCCCCTACTAGAGCCTCCACAGCCCCTGCATGAATGGACTTTTTCAACAATATTTATTTGCCATTATTTTGTCCCTTCTGCGCAAACCGTGTGTTGACTTGCAAATAAAATATTTTGTTGAATGTTTTTTTTATGCTGCCTGTCTAAATACCATTGGACTTAGACCATGAACTGTTTTTACCTGTGTTCATTCAACTAAATGGACTCAATACTCTTTTTCCAGTATGTTCAAAATTAAGCAGATTATCTTCAGAAAGAAAATGATCTAGTACCCTGAAATGAGGCTTTTTGTACAGCATAGGATATTGTTCATATGCGGTGGTTCATAAGCAACCTTCTGATTTTTACCGATAATGAATCAAATGCAAATGAATCAATAAAACTAGACATATTTGCACATGCCGACTTAGGTTGCCGTTATAATCAGCAACTTCCATCTATTTACCAAATAGTTAATGGACTGATTAACTTTATGTAGATATATAAACTTAGATATGCACACATTTAATGCTCATATCCAGTGCACACCATACCATTTCTTCTGACTTCTGCTATTCTGTCTTAACATCGACTTAGGAGATGGTATTAGTATATCGTGTCTAGATTAGGGATCAGACTGAATGAGCTGTTGTCTTCTCGTAGCATGCTTCACCAGCCGACCAGTGCGATTTTTAACTTGGTGTGAAACACACTATCTTTTCTTTTGCGTGTGTGCGTGCGTGTAAGTATTCATGTGCGTGTGTAAATGAGTTCTCTTCTAATTCAACTTGCTAAACTTTCGTCTTAAATTGAAAACCACCGTGTTCTTATTTCTCCAAGTATGTTTTGTATTTATTACAGTGTGTGTTCATAGTTTTTTCACATCAGCTGCTCTGTGAGCTTCAACTGACACTGTATATAAGAAAAATAAAAGCAGAAATTATAAACCTCTTGTACCCTTGCAGAAAATGAGCAATAAACTATGCTGTTTGGAAGTCACAGCATAATGTTTCACAGAATGACGTGTTTATTTTATTTCCTTGCTTGGTCTCATAGAATTGGGAAGGTTACGGGGAATTTAAGTTTCTAGAAATGATCAGAAAGATAGCATAATCCTGATTCGGCATTAACCGGATGTACCTTTCCTTTCCAACAAGGGAGTTGCATGATTAAAAGTCCTATTACACTATAGTTTATCTAGACAAACCGAAAGTTTTTGCATCAGTGATACATTTTGTTATGGCGTAAACAGGCCGAAATATTCACTCTGCCTTCCTGAATTTACATGGGGCACTTGGCCGACGGATATTTCCAACACTTACTGCGGTGTAAAGACAATGTCTCCCTCAGTGTGCCCTTGCAAAGCCCTACAGGGATCCAGCAGGTTATTTTGTGATGGGATTGTGCACGTGTCCTGCAGGAAGCCGGTAGGATTGCCAAAAACCTACAAGAGAAGTTTATGATGCTCCTGCAGTCTGAGACGCATCTGAATGAAACCGTTGCAACATGCTAATTTAAGAGATATATTTCTTATATACATAACCAAAACACCAAATTGTGTCAAACATGTTTTTTGTTTGTTACATGTTCACAGACAAAAGGAAACACATCTTAGATTTTACTTATATCTGATTCTGAAGTACTTTGTTTTCATCTCTTTTTCCTTCCTAAGTACATGCAAGCAGGAAATGTGAACTGTGTGTGATGTGTAATCTAGTGACAGGGTCTGTTAGGGTATAACTTGGTATAGTGACGGGGTCTGTTAGGGTATAACTTGGTATAGTGACGGGGTCTGTTAGGGTATAACTTGGTATATTGACGGGGTCTGTTAGGGTATAACTTGGTATATTGACGGGGTCTGTTAGGGTATAACTTGGTATAGTGACTGGGTCTGTTAGGGTATAACTTGGTATATCGACAGGGTCTGTTAGGGTATAACTTGGTGTAACTTTCCTACCAGGCCCTTCAATCTCTTAAATTAGTTTCCCCTGGCTGATCAACATCAGATGTTCGAGACCAGGAGTTTTCAGGTTGATTTTCATTTTCAGCTTGTCTTCATTCAAAGGTACAACACAGACCTGCATTGTTCCTTGACAGGTTTCTTCCAGGGCTACACTCCTCGGAGTCGCATGGTTTTGTTTCTGTAGGTTCTCCTCTCTTTTTCTTGGGCACAGGTACTCTCAACCTGGTTCCTGGTTGAAATTGAGAAGAGGCTGGTTCACTCTTCTCCATCTCAGTCTTTAGTGTAACTGTTAAGTATTTGCTCCCTTATGTCTCAAACTTGTTTATTTTTCTTTCCATTTATTGTTTCACAGGTATAGGCTTAGAGTGGCACAGAGGCAGGTAATTCACCAGCAGTAACAAGTTTCGACTGAAAGTGCAAACTTAACTTTCACTCGTCTCTGTACTCACTTGGGTTGCTAATACCCTGGGTTATCACCAATTTGTCCTCTAGCAACATAGATCGTTTTCCCCAACCACAACCTTAACTTTCCAGGTTCTCCTTGTTCACTAAGGTTTCCTAACAGGATTTTCTGGGACCACAGCTTTTGCAAGTCAATCTTGGTAGGCTTCAATTCTTGAGCTTGATTGCTTGCTGCTATATGCTGCAATGTTGTAGGCTTACTTCACCTATCTGCCCGTTTCTCTGCATTGCCTTTGGGTGAGTTTATATCTCCTGTTGACATTAACTCAAACAGTAGGTCCACTGGAAGACACGGCTGAAGACCGTATAAGAGCTAAAATGGAGACCACCGGTACAATTTGTGGAAGACTGTCTCTCCATCTCGTTCTCTTCAAGTGTCCTCAGCACCTTCTGAAGGGTTCTGTTGAATCTTTCTGCAGGATTAGCTTGTGAATTATATGAGGATTTTATTCAGTTGCCTCCCACAGCCATTTGTTGTAGAGCTCTGAAGAGTTTGAGTGTTTGAGTGAATTGGGTTAAATGAAAATGACCACCAGCATATATTGATAACCACCCCTGCTGGTCTCCAGGTGGAGGTAATCAATGCTGAGAAGCTCTAGTGTTGAATTTGAGGGGGAATTACTCAACAGGGCTGTGTGTCAATGGCTTCTTCTGTTTGATACATGGGCTCCTGGGGTGACATGCCCCTCTGTCCGTCTTCATGAATGACCTGTCGTCTTGCCTGGTTGAGTACTCGCTTCATTCCAACATGGCCAAAGTCATTCTGGAGTTGTCTAAGTACTGTTGGTCTGGACCTGCTGGGTAGAACTAGTTGTTGCCGCATATCTGGTGTGGTTTCCCACAGGAACATTTGCATACAAACTGGTTTACTCCATATTTCTGAGGCCCCCTTGAGTATTAAGTTGCCCTAAGGGCTGTCTGTCTTCTCTTGGCTCAAACAATGCAACTGGGCTCGCCATTACAAAATTCAGTCCTACTGTACACTTCATATTACCAACAATGACCCGATGCGATGATGATGTTCTGTGGCCCTACTCTCAAGGAGGCATGGTCTCTGGTCCGGTTCTGTGCAAAGCTGACTAGTACAGTCACTTGTTCATTTGGAATTGCCAAGGCCCACCGAGAAGACTTACTACTGTCAATAGGACATTGTTGTCCCTTTTGTTTCAACCACATTAAAAACAAGCAGTGGCATTAAGTATCATTTGACTGATTTAGAATCCAATTAAAGCTGTTACAACATGCTCTCCTAAGAAATACATTTGTTAAATACCAGTTTGGTCACCCACTCATTCAAGGGGGTTTCGTTAGTTTTATTTTCGACATTGTGGAATAATATTGAAGACATCAAAACTAGAATACATTGAATCATGTAGCAAACAAAATAAGTGTTTTCATATTGTTGATTTTTCCAAGTAGCCACCATTTGTCTTGATGACCGCTTTGCACACTACATTCTGTCAGCCAACTTCATGAGTTCGCTGTAAATGTTTTTGCAGTAAAGGTGAAAACAAGACTGTATATCTGCAATGCAGAATAAAGTGGGATGCGTCTTTGTGTTCCACATGCATTTTTTTCAGTAGAGTAACATCATCTGTAATAAAAACAGCAGGTGACCTGATAACATTGGATAACTGGGTCAGATAAGATGTAAACTACTTGGAAGTGCAGTTCATGTTCTAACATAATCGTAGGCTACTTTCTTGCCTCAAACAGTCAAGCTTCTTTCTAGGCTGCCTTGTCTTGCTACAAAGTTCAAGCTTTTCGTGGCCTTTTTTTGCTAATTCCAAGCTAGCTGTCGTGCGCCTTTATTTGAGGAGTCTGGTCACTCTACCACAAAGGCCTGATTGGCTGGACTGCTTGAAGAGATGCTGCAGAGGTTGTTGCATGTCCACAATGGAACCCTGAGTTCTGAGTGCATATTACGGTCTTGTTCACCTCCCCAACCAAGGCCCCACATCTCTGAGTGCTGTTTGTTTGGGCGGTCACTTCTACGAAGTGTTGGTGGTTCCAAACTACTTCCATTTACAAGTAATTCTGGCTTCTTTGGGACCTTCAATGCCGCTGAATCATTTTGAGCTAGCAACACATAGCTGTGCCTTGACACAATGCTTACTCTGCGCTCAATGCACATATGGTCAAAATCAGACCCAGGGGGAACTGATCTCCCATACTTCCACCTGCCAGCAGTTTAACATTTTAAATACAACTGGAAAGTAGAGCTGCTCCACTTCCCAAATACCAATTCAACACCTGCTCTCAATACTTATGTAACTCACATTTGTTTTTATGAATTAGCAAAAAAGCCCCCAAAACCTGTTTTTGATTGTTCATTATGTGGTATTGTCTGTAGAACAAATTAATCAATTTAAATATAAGGATCTAACTTAAATGTGTAAAATGTGAAGGGATCTGAATACTTTCTGTATGCATTGTTTTACAATTACCAGATTATCTGATAATTAAATTCAAGAGATCTTGTAACAAACATCAGAAACATTACTGGTAACACAAACTTTTCATTTGAACTTGCCCTGACGAACCTGCCCCTGTTGATGTTCATCTACTGCAGTTGATTCCGTAACGTGTAGGTTTCTCTGGATCCTTCATGACCAAAACATAATGTACAAATCTGCACTTGCAAGTATTGTGGGTGCATTCTAATGAACTGCCCTTAAAAGACCAACTTAATATCAACTGATGTTTAGTACTACGTAATAGATCTCTATAATATTAAAAACACAGAGAAATCCAAACCATTGAAATACAAATGACAACTTCCTGTTAGTTAAACATGTGTTGCAAATACTCATAAAAGTACTTCCCATCCCTTGTGTGTAATGTAATTATACACATAACTGTTTCTCAAGGCGAATCAGGAAAACCACTAAGAAAAAGTAGTTGACTCCAATTTAAACTGTCTAGATGACGTGGGGTTGTCACTGAAGCGTATCAGATACATTCTAGGGCAGAGATGTTCAACTCCAGCCCAGAGTCAACTAATTAGTCACAGCACACACCTCTAATAATCAAGACCTTCTCTTTAGAATGCAATTAGTTTAATTAGCTGTGCCGGCTCCCTGGCAGCCCATGGGTTGACCGCCACCGGTCTCAACAGAACGCCCAAGACAGGAGTGGTACATTTGACATTCCCACAAATAAGTAATGTTTTCATCGATGGAATACTGTGTTAATATACTGCAACTGGCCAATTGTTATTACACCTAGCTTTATTGACCCATTTCGTCTGATAACAGACCGATTTGTTTATGTGGTGGTTAGTGAATCTTTTACAGACGGTTGATTATCAGCACTGTCTGGTGTGGAAAAAAGTACATGAGGTTAGTGAAATGAAACTAAAAAAATTAGACATTACAGTAAAATTAAATAAATTTAAATAAATGCACAGACGTAGTTAAAAATGCTATGGAAGACAAGTCCAGCATACTGTTAAAAAGGAAGAAAATAATTCCTTGCCTTGGCATTACATTCCCATTATTAGTGTTGCATCTGATTTTCAATATGGTCCCATTTGGCTGTGGAAGAAAAGACTACTGGACTAGTCATCGTTGCCACATCACAAAATCAAAAACAGCACACAAAATACACAGTGAGGGAGTCATTCTCTTTAAAACATTCTTAAATAATCAAGTATTTCAAAAAAATGGAGGAGTAGAACTCAGGTCCACAGGTGGTAGATACTTCTGAGTGTTTTTAGCAGCAGAGGAGGGAAACGCTAGAGTTAACGCTAAGTAGCCACGCGTTGCTAGCTCGTAAGATGGAAGTCAGTGCAGACAGCTTGTGTTGTACTGGAAGGAAGCCATCTGCACACGACTCCGTAACCTTTGGACCTCCAGTTCACGGAAGTAATCGTCATCGTCGTTCTGGATGATGATTTTCTGTAGTTCGCCAATCTCCCTCTCCATTTTTGAGCGCAGCTCTCGCTTCATCTTCTGAAGGGCCTGCGGAGAAACATTAAAATATATGTAACATTTTTACTGTACTCCCGGCATTAAAACAAGCATAAATAAGCTATAAATAAGCTATAAATATTCTTTTATAAAACATGGTTCGGAGTGCCTTAGGTAATCCCCATTTAAACTCATTTTGCATTGCACCTTCTCTTGGGCCTTCTTCCGCACTTGGATATCCTGTCTTTCTATAGCAAGCGTTTCAGCCAGCAACGAAAACTGAAAGAGTGCAGAATAGCATGACGTTAGCTTCAACAGGCGTAGGGTAGCCTGACATTTGCTCTCACAGCGTTAACGTGTGTCTGCTGGCATAGTGACGGGGTGTTGGTGTAGCATTGTGGCAGAGGGTGTCAGTGCGTTGTCGCCATGCCTGGTCTTTGTAATAGTTCTCCATGGACTGGATCTGATCCCTGTGTTTCCTCTGATGTTCCTGGCGCTGTTCCTTGGCGTAGGCCCTCTGCTCTCGGAGACGGGCCTTCTGGATCTCCAAACCCTCCTCCAGCACCTGCTTGAACGTCTGAAGCACAGGAGGAACACAGACCAATGTACGAGCAGTTCATAACCACTGCACAGCATTTTAAAAGTTGTTCCATTTTAGTTGTGTCTACATATTGTATTAAACCCTCTATGTTACGGACCTGCTCCTCTTTTGTGCGTGCCCTCATCATGCGAGCGCGGAGCTGGACGTGGTAGTCACTGTGGTACTTCTTGGCCCGGGCGATCTGCTGCCTCTGCTCCTTCAGGCGGTTCTGAGTGGATTTCTGTTGCTGGATACGCTCCTTGAATTCACTCTGAGAAAAGAGGGAGGGTGAAGGGGATGATTTTTTATTACTCTGTGTGTAATTACACACACACACACACACACACACACACACACACACACACACACACACACACACACACACACACACACACACACACACACACACACACACACACACACACA
>JACXGJ010018533.1:0-10148 GCA_016801105.1 Esox niger | reverse complement strand
GGGGGAAAGTAGACCACTCATTCTGACCAGGGTCTATGGGGGGGAAATAGACCACTCATTCTGACCAGGGTCTATGGGGGGGAAAGTAGACAACTCATTCTGACCAGGGTCTATGGGGGGAAAGTAGACCACTATTTCTGACCAGGATCTATGGAGGGGAAAGTAGTGCGCTTATTCTGACCAGGGTCTATGGGGGGAAAGTAGACCACTCATTCTGATCAGGGTCTATGGGGGGGATTCTGACCAGGGTCTCCTAGAAATACACAGCAGCCATAACCCTCCACCCCAAAAATCTACCCCACCCTGAAAACCTATCTCTCCAAAGAGAGCTTGCTCCAAATGTTTTATGGCTGATCTCTGACGGTACTGCAGGGAACTCAGTCAAAACAACCAGGGTTCCCATGAATGTGTTCGTCTCTTCTTTTCAGTCAGTTCCCTGTGTGATTGATGCTATGTGATCGGTTTGACCGACAGATAGCCATGATCCACCACAAGCCTTTTCTCCTCCTCCGTTCTTCTGTTGCCCCATCTGTTCTTCCCACTGCTCCCTTCTTTCACTTATTCTCCTTCTCCCTTCTTGATTTTCTCTATTCTTCTGCCTCTCCCTTGTTTTCTCTCTCCCTCTGCGTGGGGTGTGTTTTTTTTTTTTTACCAGCACTGTGTGTGCCTGTGAAGGGGAGACAGACCCACAGGCCGGCGGTCAGGCCTGGGGGTCAAGCAGAGGTTATACCCAGGTAGAGTGCTCAGACCCTGGGGCGACTGATCTTGTCTTGCCCCATCCTGCTGAGAGTGGTGGTTGACTGGACATGAAGTCTGTGTGGCTGGGCTGCATGTCCACTTTCTTCAGTCACAGGGTCCGGTCATATGAGATAGCAGGGGAGAACAACTGTTGCTGATCCCATGGTATGATGGCGCCCTGGGAGCTTTCATCTCCCCCTCTCCCTCCCTAATACTCACTCAACCGGCTGTCCCTGTCTCCCGTTCCACTCATCCTACAGGTGGCGTATTAGCGGAATTTGAACATTTGAAATGCAAATCCTGCCCTTTGGAAAATTCTCCCTTAATTTCATTCAGGCCACCTGCTGTGTTGGGACAAGATCGTTGGCAAATACTGTAGCTCCTTTATGTCGCTGCCAGCCTCCAGGAATTCCCAGTCTCTGCATTCCCACGCGGACACGCCTGTATGGAAACAGCAACCGCCAATAAATGCCGGGCTGTAAACCTTTGGCAAAGGCACACCGGTCTCCCGACATGGCTGGAAAGAAACACCTTCATGGTGAACCAACCGCCATGCCTTTGTGTAGGACCACTTCCGGTGTTATGGTTGGCTGTCTGGGGCCTCCATCTGTAGTGCTCTGGTGGACCAGAAAGATTGCGTACGGAATGGCGCAGCGTCGAACGGGACTGGCGAGCGGCTCCCATACCGAGAAAAGGCTAAAGCAGAACTAGTGCTGGGATTGTCGGTCCTCTGCGCCCTTTTTCCTTCCCCAACTCCATTGGCGGACGTGCTTTTGGGTGACGTGGGCAGATCGTTTCCTCTTGCCTGGTACAATCGGGAGCCAAACAGGGTCCCAGAAACCCATCTACTGGTGATTTAGTGTGGTTGTCCGCGCACTGCCGTTTCTGCATATATCAGTAGATTGTACCGGGTCGGGAATGTCCCTATAAATAGCAGAGAGGATGTTGGGTAAAGCCCCTGTGCGGCCCAAGTGGAACCCTGTTCCCTATATAGTACACTCCAAGTGGTCCATTCACTGTGGTGTCCTAACCAAGCCTATCATGGCTGTCGCTGGGTCACCGTTCATCTTCGTCCAGATATAGCGGCGTATAATCTTGAGTCATTGCGCCGCTGCGTTGAACTGTGATTGAGGCCTAGCTATCTGGCTCTGAAGTTCTCTCATTGTTGCCTGTAACAAGCGGATGTGAGTCGGTCCTGAGATGGCAGATGCCGTAGGTGGACAGGCACTTCCTGCCTGTTGTCATGAGGCCCATCTCTGCCATTTCACTTCCTGTGTAGTGGACTGGCATCAGATATTCTCCCGTTCTGTTGCATTGCATCTCTTTGTTCTATTTAGGAGACACAGATACAACTAGATAGATATTATCGTAACTGTTTTTTTTTGCTGTGTATTTAACTGGAGGAAGAGTGAAATAAATTCCACAAAAGTTGAATTGACCAGCATCTGTCCCTCAGCAGTGAAGTTGTTGATCTTTGTGTAAGTTATATGAACAATCTCTCCGGTTCATGAATTATGTGGTTTGGGATGCCCGGGGAAACTTAAGTACAAGGTAGATCACCTTAAAAACTGCCAATGTGTACATTCAATTTCTGTTTCTTTGTCAACCAACTAATCCGTAGAATTGTTGACACAAATTCCCATTCAGTTGATCTACATTGTGTTGAGGAAATCTTGTGTTTCTATAATGCAAATGTATCATTGCTAAAATGAGGAGTAATTAGTAGATTAAATATTGAATGCCCTTTTAATATATAAATATTTACTGACGTGATCAAACGGGTTCAGGTGAAGTTACTGAACCACTTGTGTGTGTACATTTATTTTTGCGAAGCTGGTGCGCGTGACATGTCCAGTCTCGTCAGGGTGTAACTCAAATGCTCATCTCGCCCCCTCCCTGCCTCGTCACATGGCGTTTTCTAGCGACTGACAGCCAGCTGGGTATGCAGTGTGTCCTGTTACAGTAGCATGTGCAGTAATCCCTAGCTGGGCACACGGGTGACATTAGTAGGGTATAAGAGGCGCCAGGACACGCCTTGGGGCATCCTGGGTTGGTTCCCTTCCAGGGATTTCGCTCCGCTTTCTCTCGGGTTCTCTCTCTTCCCTCTTTCGCTCTTCCTATCTCTTGCTTTCTTTTTCCTATTTCTTTTCCTCTTGCCCTATCACTGGCTTTCTCTAGATTTCTCTCCCTGTTCTTCCTCCTCATTCTGGTCTCATTCTGCAACCTCCTCACAGACATTATTTAGAGGAGGACTATGAGCCTTTCTCTTCGTGACCTTGTCCAGCCGGTCTTAACAGGCGCACTGTCTTCCCTAACCTGTCCACGTGGAAGCGCCGAGGAATACGTTTCGTATGCGTCTCACTTTCCCGCCCTGCTGCGTCATCTTCCATGGCAGTGCGCGGACGACTTCGCCGGGCTCAAAGGTGTTAATTGGCCACTTCTTGACTCCGTGAGAGTGTTGGCCGCAAGGTGCCTCATCGCCGTTGCCTAGCGACGCTGCACCCATCATCATGGCAACGACAGCACTGGCAGCTGTTGCCTGGGTTCAGCTCGGTGTGGAATCCTTATCCAAGGGAAAGTCACTGGGTAAAGAGGCAGCGATTGGCTGAAGAGGCAATGGGATGTTGTTTGATGAGAGCATTACATGAGAACATTGCCTTCTTTGATCCTTCCCCTGTACTGGGTCTGTGTGTCAGAACCTTTGTTGTACATAGGAATAAATCTCTAATTGAATTCAACTGAGTTGATTAAGGTGCACTACAGGTTCCTGCCGACCATTTTACATTGCTAAGTTTGGCAACTTGTGGCGTCATTCTGTCCTCGCTGCGGTCGGGCTCTTCTTTGAGTCGTTCTGTTTTAGAGAAAATAATACAAATAAAACCTCCGGGCGGGTTTGAACAGGTTAGGCGGATCTGACTGTGTTGTCACAGATTTCCGTGATGCCACAAAAAAAGTAACAAGATAAACAGCCCCGTTGCCATCGCTGAAGCTTGTGATTAAACAAACAGTGGTGTAAAACCGTCACACCGGATTGGAGTGGTGGCAAACGTCTTATTCTCTCATCCAATCAGGTCCACGTGCAAACACTAACCCTAACCCTTTTTCAAAAGGTTTTTAATGAAGGTGGGCTAATGCAGGTGTTCTGGGGTGCGCGTGCGTGCGTGCGTGCCTGCCTGCATGCCATTTAGTATTGCACCACAGTGATTAAAGCTATGCAAGCCGTATAGAAACTAACGGGGGGCGTGTTTATCAGACGCGGCTCTGTCATGACAGAGCACTGTGGTTTTGCGGGCTCATCTGTGTTTTGGTTTTAGTACAGAGCCTTTTATTGTCTGTCTGGGGTATTTCATGGATGGCAGATCAGGCCAATCTTTGCTATGCATATGAGACATTCCTGGTATATTCCTGCTGTAGTCCAGGTATATTCCAGCTGTAGTCCAGGTGTATTCCCGCTGTAGTCCAGGTGTATTCCCGCTGTAGTCCAGTCTAGGTATATTCCCGCTGTAGTCCAGTTATATACCAGCCGTAGTCCAGGTATATTCCAGCCGTAGTCCAGGTATATTCCAGCCGTAGTCCAGGTGTATTCCCGCTGTAGTCCAGGTGTATTCCCGCTGTAGTCCAGGTATGGAGCTGTGATCTATCAAAGAGAAAGGGTTTGGTTGTTTGGGCTCATTGGGAGAAATAGCAGGTCAGGGTTGCTTTTGAGCACATTAGCATTTTCTATTTCGCGGGAGGGTTTATTAAGAACAACAAGTACTATATCTGATTTAGCATGGGGCTCTCAATCTCTCCCCTCTCAGTCTGACAGATCTGTTTGTGTGTGAGCTGGTCATTCCAGTTATACACATGTCGTTTTAGAGGGGCTGAAGGTAAATACGCACTTCAAGCTGACTCCCTCTCTCATTCTGTATTTCAATCTGCCTCCCTCCCGCTCTTTCTCACATTCTATTTCTGTCTCTCTGTCTATTTTTTATTTTCTATTTCTTTCTCCCTCTATCCCAAAGTGTCTTTCTCCTCTCTGCGCATGTCAGCCTTGAAATTCGTCCAGCTGGTTCATATACCGTGCTGTAACTAGTAGATCTGTGTTTGTCTTGTTATGGTCACAGTTTTTACCAGATCAGCCGTTCCCTGTCTTCAGTTAAAAGGGCAGAGTTTAAGTAATGTATTAATGGTATAGCTGAGTAACACATCCAGTGTGTTGACCTTTTAAAATGTTTAACGCTTTCAGAATACCTCATTTAGCAGTATGAATACCTCATTTTGCAGTATAAATACCTCATTTTGCAGTATAAATACCTCATTTAACAGTATGAGACACCAGTAGTGGGGCATGATAAACATCACATCACACACAGCCCTGGGCTGTGCCCTGCTGTTGTCTTCTTAGAGTCACAGGGCAAGTGTTTACTAGTTCTATTTGAACTTTTATTTGAACTTTTATTTTCAACTTCTATTTGAACTTTTATTCATAAAGCGAGTCTTTATCTGAAAGGCGGTCGGGCTGAGAGCAAGATATACAGATATGATTTGTTTTGCTCGGCTAAACCCCCCCCAGTAGCTGAAACACATGCAGCATGTGACTTACACAGTGAAGTCATGGTCCCAAGACTGAAGAAAACAATACCCCCCCACCTCATCTGCCTCATGCTCAGTCTTCCACTCATTTTGCCCCAACGGGCCTTTCTTTGTTCCACTCCTCTCTCTCCCTCCGCCTCTCCTCTCTTCTCCCTCCCTCCTCACACGTCTCTTGCGGTGTACTCTCCTTTCTCTCGCTCCTCTCCGCCTCTCTCCTCCGCTGATGGGAGTGAGTGTGATGTCACTGGTGTGTTGCGAAGGCCCAGCTGCTCTGTGGACGTGAGCTAGGCTAGCTCGGCTGCCCCTTGGCTTTTGGCGCGTGTGAAGCGAGACCATATGCTACCGTCTGGCCTCCCCGGTGGGTTTACCGGCCTGTCTGGCCCTGAGACAGCTGTGGCCCACACCCCATCTGAGGTGTTAGGCCGGGTCCCACGTGGCACCAGTCCCCTGTGGGTCCTGGAGGACAGTGTCGTGCTGTTTGTTGGGAATCTGGGTGCATTTTGACGTGCTGTCTTTTAGGTTTTCGGGACAAGCCGTTTCGGCGGGCAGAAAAGGAGCGCATGGTGTGTGAACTCCCTGCCTCTTTGTCTGAGCTGTTTAGCCTCCTTGTTTAGTCACGCCCCCAACATCCCATCACCAACACTAGTCAGAAACAAAGAAAGTCACAGCTGGTCTGAATAGCTATGCGACTCCAGAACGTTTAGCTATGGTTGTTGGTGATATCACAGCTAGGCTAGGCTAACTCTGGCCCACTAGCATCAGTCCAATGCATTTAGGTACGTATGAAGGCTTAATCCAGTAGTGATAGCCCAACTCCAGTAGCTTGACGTCAGACTTGTACAGTGGAATGTTGAATCGTGCACCGCGGCGTCCCTGTCAAATTGCAGAACTGACACGCTATGTAAATCTGTGCTCCGTGCGTCGGAAGAGGCTCCCTGCTAGGACCCATTTAGACTGTATTCCACGATGCGATGCCAACTCTTGTCTAAGGAATCTCTCTCTGTTACATTTCCTCAGATTTATTGACTGACTGTCGCTTGGAAACCATGTTGCTGAGTCAATCTGTGTGTGTGTGTGTGTGTGTGTGTGTGTGTGTGTGTGTGTGTGTGTGTGTGTGGTAGAAATACGCGATGAAGTCAATATAAAGTAATGCTCAGTGCTGACCAGCTTGACATCTGTGCTTGGTAGGAACACATGGCAGGGCTGCCTGTCCTCACCCATCTGACATTGTTCAGGGTCCCTCATTCCCTTTTAAACTGGGCCTTTTTTGTGAACTCCTCCAGGCGACTTGCTTTCAGATGGCTCATAATGAGTAGATCTTAACCGTCGTCTCCTTGAGATGGAGCGCCGCCCCAGTTTATTACACAGCACAAAGCATCTGGTGAACGACGTCATCACTATTCCCAGAAGTCACCTTCATTCTCATGTTATCTTACATGATCGTCTTTATCAGCCACATTTTTTGCAATAACGTAGTGCCTTGTAAGAGTGCCAAAATCAACGCCTAATTCCGCGGCACGTATGGCATGTATTCATACCGTTAATGCTGTTCATACCACCCAACCTAAGAATAATGGAAAATCAATGGCTGAACTTCCTGCCTAGATCCTATGGACACGCCAGATGAGCCCAAATCTGCCCCCTAAGCTACAGTATGATTGTCTTGAAAGGGAATGACCCTTCTGTGCGTTCCATTTCTATGCTTTTGTCATCTCTCGTCGTTTGGCTACAGATGTTATGACTGTGTGTTATGACTGTTTACATGCACGTTATGCCTTGCAGCGCTGCTACGAGCTGTGAGCTAGACCACGCCGTTCAGAATGAAGCGGACTCTTTAAAACGCCATAACGCTGTCTTCCTTCCTTCCTTTCATTAGGTAATGAGTAGAGCCAGGGGAGGATTTCCGTAAGCTGTCTTTACGTACAGATGCCGTGTCATAATTTGAGTCAGTTTGGCTCAATCCTGCACTGACAGGAAACAGCAGCTGTTGCAAGTGTTTGTCAGCATCGATGAGGCAGCTGGTACCAGCTGGTACCAGCCCCGGTGTGTTTGTCACAAAGTGCCTGGTTCTGTGTGCTTACAAGACTCAGGATTTCCTGCCATTGCTATGTCTCCCCCACCCCCACGAGGGTCCACTCTGTGACTCCTCGTTCCGTTTCCACACGGGTCGGCTGGATGGACTTCTCTCAGACGGAGTGACCGATTTGTTCGTTTGCCGGCCTGGGGATTCAGCCCTGCCCTGCCTGTAGTCACTGTCAGTGTCCTGTCTGAATCTTCCTCACAGAGGGAGGAGGGAAAAACTGGGATTTGCGAGAGATGTCGGGGGGGCGGACAAAAGCCATAAGATATGAGTTTCCCCACGCTCCTATTCTCTGAAGCTTTGAGGTGGGAAATGGATTTGAAATAAACCCCAAAGGGTTTAAACCTTGAATTTTGAAAGGGTTCTTCAAAAGGTTTGCTCGCTGGGTGAGCTAAGTAACTCTTATGGACTTTTCTTTATCTGTGACTCATGGTCGGCCCCGCCCCCTCATCCTCCACCAATAAGGGGAGCGGCGCCTCCCACCAAGGCAGCAGCAGATGCTCGGCATTCCAGACATTCCCAGATGATCTGCACACCTTCACCAGGGCGGCTTGTGCCCGCGTCCCAAATGGCATCCTAACCACTAGCTGGGGCACTCACTGTTGGCCAAAGGTAGCGAACCAACGAGGAGATAGGGTGCCTTTTGATACAGAGCCAGTGTATGTACTTTGTCTCTAAAGAGTTGTAAGATATAGTGTGTGTGTGTGTGTGTGTGTGTGTGTGTGTGTGTGTGTGTGTGTGGGTTTGGGTTTTGGGGTGTGGGTGTGTGGGGGGGAATGTACACTTAGTCTTTATGACCTGGTTATGGTTATGGAAGTGCTTCTGACCATAATTTATCACAGCACAGCCATAGAAATGTGTAATATTGAAGCACATATGGGATCGACGCCATCTAATGAGCTGTAATAATGATGACTTACGATTTGGTTGTGACACCAAATCATATGTACAACGAGAAGTGTCTTTAGTTTACCCACAACACGTATTGGTGTTTTTGACACATAAATTCAATGTGTTTTTATCGTTGGCCGTGATGCTGCAATTGGCTACGGGGAAAGACTTTGTTTTACAGTTATTGTGTCGTAACAAACAGGAACCCTTGAGAAACCGGATCCTGCATTATTGTTACCTAGTGGGTTCTTCTAGCGAGAATTGTGTGTGTGTGTGTGTGTGTGTGTGTGTGTGTGTGTGTGTGTGTGTGTGTGTGTGGGGGGGGGTGGTACTATTTTGTTGGGCACAAAATAAGCAGTAAAACAAGGGAAATTTGAATTTGTGGGGATGATTTGGTCATGAGCAAAAGGGCATTCCTTTCTTTGCCCTAGTGGTTAGTTTTATTGTAAAAGTAACAAATGGTGTTTGAGTTTATGATCAAGGTTAGGTTATTGAGGTTTTGGTTAGGGTCATATTATATTCAGGGATAAATAATTCAACTTTCTGGGGAGATAATAGAAGGGAATAACGCTTAGTGTCCCTTAAGGACAGTAAAACTCCCACACTCCAATTTTGCTTCGTCAACCGAACGAATTGCGGCTTTCTCCAAAATAGTTCTATTTCACACAATGGAGCGAGCCGCCCAGTCGTCCAGGACGCCTCCCCGTTTAGTTCCAGCTGTGACTAGTGTCGGTCTGAAGAACTGAAATGACGTGTAATTTCCTACCCGTGCCATGTCATTGTGTGGTTTCAGCCTGAATGGGATATTAGAAGGATGCTGTCCGACAGGGTGGCCTTCCTCCTTTGAAGCGTTCTAATTATTTGGCTTCCACAAGCCCACATTTTCGCAGAGCCCCGTCTTCCATCTCTACAGACCCGTCACTGAGTACTGGTTTGACTAGGCATGAGGTGTCTCCCAGGCGGTGCCCTGTTCTGAATGTGGTGGGACACTTTTTGCCCCACGGTCAGCGAAAATAGTGTTCTGTGTAGCTGAATAGAGTTTCATTTGGGTTGTGCCCCAGAACTCTGATCTGGATCCCATTTAAAGCCCTCCCGAAAACAAAGGGAACACTGAAAAAAAAAAAAAAAACACAGCGCCTTCTGATAATTGTTCACATGCCCAAAGCAGCTGGTGTCTGATATATGAGATCCAGTGCGGAAACGTAATGCGTGTTTGTTTTGTGTTGATCCAGTGTTAAATACCTTTTGTCTGTGGAAGTGCCCAGGAAGTGTTTAAGGATTTGAATGTGCTGTTTTACAGGAGAGAATGGCGAGGAGTGGGTACGTGACACACACAACACAAGTGCAGATTCGGGGCAAAACGATACAACGTTCAGGCAATCGCGCGTTGCTGCCCTGCCATGGCACCGTAGTCAGATGCCCCCCCCCCCCGAGACAGAGAACACACCAGCACATATTGGGATGTATCCTCCTAACACTCCCCCCGGACCTCCAGAACCAGATGCTCTAGATGCCGAGCATGGCGCTAAACAGATAGCCACATGCGTCATTGTCACTTGTGACTGACCCAACGCCGCGGCGGTGTTCCCAGGGATTCCTTCCACTACCCACTACTCTGCCCTCTTTGTTCTTTATTATGATGTTGCCGCGGTAACGCCGTTGAGTGCTTTTACACTACGACACTTCTGTTTAGATGGACAAGACCTGTAGTCTCTACTGATGTCTAAAGATGTGGTTCGGAAACCACTGGTACCTCAAAAATGCTACCAGCTAGACAGCACTTTACTACAGAGAGTGGCACGTTAGCTACCAGCTAGACAGCGCTTTACTACAGAGAGTGGCACGTTAGCTACCAGCTAGACAG
>JACXGJ010018532.1:0-10142 GCA_016801105.1 Esox niger | reverse complement strand
ATAGGCTCTACTGCTCAAATCTCCTTCAAACATTGCCATGCTCCTACGGATAAAACGTACACAGTAGATAGATAGTTCCAATGGTGTTATTACATCCGAAATGGTCAGATTCATGTTTTGTACCGTCGGACGCTTGCAGACCCATCACACGCAGCCCACAAGACTCTTCCCGCCTTTCCGAATTGGGATGTGCAATTGTTGGAAAACTCCTTTGGCAATGACAAATCTGGCTTTATTTGACAGCGGCAAACAATGTTTTGCACATTGGTAATATACCTGGCGACTGAGATCGCAAGTTCATTAAGGGTGTCTTGGCTTGTTGGTGTATTATCCACCTCTATTTTGGCTACGGAGATATTGGAGTAACCGAGCCGAGTGGACCTATCGGGTGACGGCTAACCTGAAATGTTGCGAATGGAACCATCCCTGAGGGCTAGGTTGAAGCGCTCTTAAGTTTTCGAGGAAGAAAGTCACGTGAGTCACTGATGGAGATCGCTTCCCGGAGCCCGGTGTGGGTCAGTCAGACAGTGGAATAAGATAAGCCGTTAGCAGCGCGCCAATGACTTTTTCTGGCGCGCGTGTCCAAAAAGTACCCTCTCATTAAAGGCCTGATCTAGATAATGACCTTATTATTAGGCTCTCAGGTTGTGAGTGTACATGTGTCTAATCAGTCTGTCACTTCTGATTTGCCTCAATAACGGTGTTTTCTGACATTAAGTAGGTAGAAGAACAAAGGGACACGTCAGGGCCCTCTCAGGCACGATCTTTATGTCTACAAAATTAGAACGAAATGGAGTGGATGCACAAAATGAGTTTCCGTCATATCTAGGGGCGTTGAAGTGGAATGCACGACTTCTCAGCTACATCCTACCATGCTAGAAGTTGACTTCGATTTCTGGTTGTTGTTATGATATTAGTTTGCAATTTCCTTCAAAGACGAATGCAGAGACAGTTTATCTGACTCTGGGAAAGTAAATAAAGCACACCATTACTGGATGTTTCACTTTAATTGTCAAGTGAACTGCATTATTTAACTGCTTTATGTGTATCATTCTGGTAAAAACATGTACTTGTTTGGCCTTATAACCGAAATGTTCCATTAAGTTTCCCCCGTTTAAGTGTTTAATTCAATGTTTCTTCCATAATGTGCTGAAACAGTAGCTGTTTGATAATGTTTCCAGTCAGACTGAGTGTCACTGTTCGAGTAAATCCATCTCACAAGGTCCTGCTGTTTGATTTTTGGGTCCAGTTTAATTTTCATGTTGCTGCTGCCTGCTCTTAACAAGAGTCATAAGACCACACTTTATATTAGCATCAATTTGTTTTTGGAACGACTCGACCTCTCCCTTTCGTGTGTGTGTACATCTTGCTTAAGACAACTGTTTTTTTTCACTGAAGAAATGGTATAGGCACATTCAAACAGGTAGACCCTCTTGGCCCTGGATGATAAACATATCATATTGCATAAAATTTATTGAGATGGGAAACAATTTAGCATCCCCAAACCTTCGTGTTAAAACTTGCAATGTTTGAATAACACTGGTTTGTTATGGAATCCAGATCCAAGCCAACTCATCCCACTCTTTCCACGTTTGGCAAGTTTGTGAAACATTAATACTCTAAAACTGATTAACATTGTTTTTAGCATTAACCCCAATGTCATAAGCCCGGATCTGTGTTGCCCTGACAACCAAGGGACCTGGAACCCTGTTGAAATGTTAAGATCGTAAAGACGCTAACAAATCTGATCGATGCACCGCATCATACCACATCCTTCATTGTATCAAACCAAACTCAAAACCATAATCCTTTGAAAATTATAAATAAAAAACTATTTGGAAACAAAATGACACACCTCTATTTTATATGTAGGGGTATGTACTGTTTTCATTGTTCAAGTTTGTCTTTAAGATACTGAAATATTATAAACTGGTCTCTTTTAGGCTAACCACATATAGTGAGTATTATCCTTTTTGTTATGTGTTTTCTTTTCATGAACATATTATTAACTAAATGTTCTTATTAAAATGTTATGCTTTTTTACCTTTTGAAAATAAAGATCATTTGATTCCTGCTAAACTCCTGTTTCATCCCGCAGGTGTTGCCGTCATGAAGAAACGGCCTCAGATCTACTACTGCGGCTCACCCAATATGGAGGTGTTTACCTGCTGGTGGCATCCCCTTGACAACAGCTCAGAGAGTGACGGTAACGTCACTTACAGCCTCACCTACACTGTAGAGTACGTGCTATACCCTTAAACCTTGTACATTAAGAATTTCTGACCGTTTGTTGAAGTAAGAGTAGACAAAAAACACGAATTTACTAGATGTAGTCTTGAAATACTCATATATGAGTTCAGTATTTTAAGGCAGTTTTCCCATTTAATAAGGTAATTTTGTTCTGTCAAACATGCATTAGAGAGACGGTACAACTACTGAAAGTGGCAGAGTCGATTCATTTCCTTGTTTGTCACAGGAAGGGGCCAAAGCTTGACTGTCCGGACTATGTGACGGGCGGGCCCAACAGCTGTCACTTTGACAGCAGCCACACGTCCATCTGGACCGTGTACTGCATGACTGTAGACGCCAGGACGTCCCACGTTGTCTTCAGCTCACAGGAGCACTGTCTGAACGTGGCCGATATAGGTGTGTAATGATATCGGCCACCAGGGGGCTCCGCTAAGGAAAGAACTGTCATTCCCTATTTAGTATGCTAGTTTTGACCGGAACTTAGAGGTCGTGGGATAATTATTTCTGTACACTATATTAAATACACAAATTCAATTTTTGTCATTTAGCAGAGTCTCTTATCCACAGCGACTGACTATTAGTGCATTTGTTTTAGCTAGGAGTGACAAACACACAAATTGGTGGTAGTAAAGACACCATACACAATTACCTAGTTATCAGTACGTTCAGTGTTCGAAGGTGGAGAAGAAACAATGATAATAAGAACTGCAAGCTTTAGAGGCAGTGGAGCTTCACGGAGGAAGTGGATTGGGATGAGAGAGTGTGTACTTTGTCATTGGTGCTTCTAACAGTCAATCGCCCTGAAAAAAGCCCATTGGCTTTTCAATTCTATATGTGCATTGCAAACAGTTACCATTGGATTATAATTACGCTTCAATGGGCCCAGAGAATTGTGACGCATTTAAAGAAATATGAAAGCATTCTTAACAAGGCTTTTGGCTTTTCTCAAGATAACCGTAGAGGTGAGTCATTCAGAACACTTTTCAGCATCCCTCCCCTTACTCAGAGACACCACTAAACTGACCATACTGCATTTTCTATTCATCATCCATGGTTACTCTTTCACACATCATCAACTCCGTAAATAGCTTGGAGTCTCAGTATGTTTCCCTCCACAACCCGATTTCATTGTGTCGTCTTCCCTTATCCTGCTGGGCCCACTCATGTACCATGTGTCATCTACCATCCATCATTTGTCATCTACCATCTCTTGTATATCGTCAGTCATCAATCGTCTATCACATACCGTCCATCAACTACCATCTACCTTATTTTACCTACCGTCATATATCTCTTTCAATCTACCATCCATCTTCTATCAGCTACCATCCATCTATTATAATCGACTGTACCGTCCATCATAATCCCGTTCATTCTTTTATTCTCTGCAAAGAACACGAGCATAACAGACATGTGCCAACCCAGCATGCAGCTCTCTTAGCTTCAACTCCCTCTGGCACGTCTCCTTCTCTCCCTGTCTGCAGTGGAAACCGATGCTCCAGTTGACCTGACGTACACCCTGATGAACAGCTCCGAGGAGGAAGTGGGCCGCACCGCCCTGGTGACCTGGGCTTACCCCAACCCCACCCACATCCAGTACGGTTGGATCACCCTGGTCTTTGAGCTTCAGTACCGACGCGTCGCTGCGCCCAACAACTGGAAGGTGCGTACAGGGACGGGGAGAACGGGGGGAGGGGCCTCCGTATTGTTCAAATGAAGCATGTCGTGTAACAAGTGTCTGTTGGCTGCAGCCAGCACTTCAGTCTGGTTCGGAAAGCCTGTATAAATAAAAGATTGATCTATAAAAAGGGAAAGAGGGAGAGAGGGAAAGCTGTAGCCACCGTTCCTTTTAACGTGGCGGTTTAGTTTGAGAGCGTTAAGTGAATTTCCATGATTGATTTTCTCACAGGAAGATGTACTTACAGCACAAATAAACCTTACATACACTCTGTCCATTTAAACCAGGGATTTACATTTTTCTACCAATGATTTAAATTACTCACCTAGTGTCTCAGAATTAGTCCCTGGCCGGGTGGACCGTTACACTCCATCACAATACTTCATCACTATGGCGACTGCCAGTGACGGCCCTCTGCCGCCCCCTGTGTGTCTACAGGTGAAGCGTTTGCTGAGAGAGAATCAGCTGGAGTTGCTGGATATGCCAGTCGGGGAGTTCATCGTCAGGGTTCGCTGTCGCTCCCGTAACCAAGGTATCTGGAGCAAGTGGAGCGCCTCTCTCCTGCTTACCATCCCCGCTAAATCAAACCCAGGTTGGGATCTTTCCATTCACACCTAGTTGGCGTTGCTGAAACAATGACTCATATGGTGATGTTGGCACATGGGCTTGGTGATTTTAGTCCTGAATCTGTCCCTCACAGGCAAGCCACTGACTCAGCTCCCGGTCACGATTTTGGTGACCAGTGTTGGGGTTGTGGTGCTTCTTGTCATCGGCTTTGGAATTGTCCCACAGGGCAAGAGGTAGGGACTGAAACACACACACACCCACACCAGACACACACATTAACAACAATTAACAACAATGAAACATCAAAGTCACCTCAGATTTCTTCAAATTCTTTAACTACTTTTACGAATTATTGCGTTCAGTGAGAAAAATGAGTGAATAATAGACAGATACAAATGAGTGGGATTTTTTTATCTGTGTCTTTATATAACATCTACATGTTTTCATCTACTGTGGAGTGAATACATAAAAAAGAAGGAGATGTATTGATGGGACTCTTTGAATCCTCACTGTTGCTGTAGGATAAAAGCATTCCTTCTGCCTCCTACTCCCAAACCACACATCAGAAGCATCGATCCCCTGCTTCTGAAGGTAAAAGCACATTCACAAATCAAACACAAACAATCTCAAACACACAGTCACACACACACACACACACACACACACGTATCCCAGCATAGGTTTACTAAAACCATCAATACCTTCCCTTCTACGCTTCCTGCTCTTACTGTTTCCTCATCCTGCTTTTTCTGTTTCCACTTCCTGCTTTTTCTGTTTCCACTTCCTGCTTTCTTGGTTTCCTGTGCCTGCTCTCTCTTGTTTCCTCTGCCACTGTTTCCATTTCCTCTTCCTGCTCTCTCCATCTTTCTCAGAAGGGGAGTTTAGATGAGATCAATCGTCATTTCATCTCCTTCCATGGCGACCAGCCGCCGAGTTACAGCAAGGAGGTCTGGGACTCTGTCAGCATGGATGGCAACCAGCCTCTCCAGGGGCTCCCGGGGGTCCTAGCCGCCCGTTCAGGAGTACAGCCTGGCCCTGCCCCTGTTGAAGCTTAACCTGCTTCACCCGAATAAGTTGATGAGATGAAGTCAATAAGGAAGAGCACAATATTATAATCAATAATCAGCCAATTTTATTGATTACACAATCAGATATATCTGGAGACAAGCTTACCAACAAGTCTGAAGTTCCTTCCCCTCGCTGCGGATTTTATAGCCTTTTTAGTTCCCGCCCCGTCCCTAATCTACCTCCTACATATACATTCTTTCTTACTCGCTAGGGCGTGAGTACTCGAATTCCTAATTGTCTTGCCTCTGCTCATAAGGCGCGGATCCCAGGTCAGCCCCCTCTAACCAATAACATTTGTTTTTCCTGTTACTGATAGCACATGTGGTACATGACTCCCCCTCCCCAGCCTGTTGCAGCCTAATTTCTATTCGGCACCTTCTTCTTCCAACTTCCTCCTCCATTTCTACATCAACCGTAACATATTACATTAGCCTTTCTCACATTAATATCATTAACATATCACATTCGCATTTATCACATTATCATTCTTAACATTTCCCATTCTCCTTTATCACCTTATCATTCTTAACATTCCCCCTTTTGATCTCTACCAGAGATCATATTCCCGCCCAGTTCCTCGGTTGGTTCCCGTGTGTCTCTTTTTCTTCCGCTAGTAACGGCATCATAAGATGGTTCAGGTTTCCGTGCTCCGATTTTTCCACCGCGGTAGAGATCACCCGGACTGCTAGGCCTCGAATTCAGGGGACACAACAACATCCACAGGTAACAAGAATAGCCATAAAAGTAGATAATGACATTAATATTGACATGACCAAACCCTTCCATTTCCCGCCATTCGAGTTCATCCATTCTTCCAGAGGGTCGTCGACACCAGAATGTTCATGCATCGTTTCTGAGAGGGTCCTCAAACCATCTAACGCCTTGGACACCGATCCGTCTGGAGCCGTATTGTTGGGAATGAAAGTACAACAGACGTCCCCAAACATCGTCCATACGCCCCCTTTTTCTGCCAATAGCATGTCTAAGGCCATTCTGTTCTGCCCCGCCATCAGGGATGTGGGGCCCAATTGTTCCGATAGCCCTTCTATTGCGTCGCGAGTCAGATTGGACAATCTGAAGAAGTTATAATGTACAGAATTTATGCGGTCATAGTTCAAATGCGAGTTACGATGGCACAGCTCTTGTTGTCTCCATTCTAGCTGCTCTATCAGCCAGGTCAGGTGAATCTGTTTGTTCTCCTTTGTGAATCACAAAATGACCAGTTTCATCTATGAGCTCTCTAGCTGCAGGCCGGGTAGGAAGTGATGGTTACTAGCACCAAACGGCTCACTTTTCCATCAGTGACTTCAATTCACTGTGCCTTATTTTAACCACCGATGCTCTCCTGTTGCGTCGACCTCAGGCTCTTCTCTCAGCTACCTAGACAGCAGATGAGATGTACCTGGTATGGACCCAACCAGTGTGGTATGATGTCGTGCAGCTGGTCTTTCCGCACCCCAGCAAACGTTGTCCAGAACCGGAGCCTTCCATAGCTCCTCCGGTCGGTTGGAGGTTGCCTTCATCTCATGGTAGATTCATCAGGACTAGAATTAGAATCCGCTTGCAGCTGTGGAACAGTCTGTGTGTGTGTGTGTGTGTGTGTGTGTGTGTGAGTGTGTGAGATCCATCTTATCTCAGCCCACCTCACAATTGTCCTTAAAGCCAAACTCAGTCTCTCTGGCTCCAACCAGTCCTTTATTGCTGAATCACGTTCAAGTGTCCTGTACCTGTCAGTGAATTCTCCTTGAGAATTCACTGCTTTCATGCCTGTTAGTCACATTACGCAACTCTCCTGATTCCTGCTTCTGTTTCTTTCAGTTTTTCTTTCTTTTCCTACTTTTTAGCTTTCTTAAAATCTTTGACCTTTGTTTCATTTTTGTTCTGTATTTGTTTTATTCATATTCATATTGTTTTATTCATATTTTTACAATTTTAAGTACATGTTTAAAAGAGGACCCCAGCGTTCTTTTGCATTTTTTACTTAATTTTTCCAATGGAGGAGCTAAGACAGCTGTTGGAGGAACGGATCAACCGCTTAGAAGATTTAGTCACACGAGCGCTTTTCCGGTCGGACTGTGGGTCTTGTCGGGTAGGTGAATCAACAAATGCTAAGGCTAACGCAGCACAGCAGGCTAACTCAATGCTACAGAGCTCTAAAGACTTCCCTATACTTGACAGAACGCAGTCTAAACTGGTGAATAGATCAAAACAACATCAGCGCGGGCGATTGAATGAGACGATAACACAGCTTGAAATACGGGAAAGTGAACAATTCATTGACTCTGTTGCAGCAACTCTAGGGGTCGAGCTAACAGACGCTAATGGCCAGACACAGATTGGTATACATGGGATTACTTCAAATCTTGACCACTCTGCCACGACCTGGCTGACACTCTCCCTTGGACATGTGCAAACGCCACTGGATTAACCGCAGAGGCTTTCAAACCAGCCTTCCCCAATGAAACAATCTACTGGCCCAACACCAGGGCTAGACTGAAGTCATCAACTCCAGCAGGGACTTGGTCTGATGTCGTGCGCCGCAGAGGCAAATCCAGTAACAAATCAAATAAGAGAGCCTCAACTCTCAATCCACCACCCGAACTCTCACTGCAAAACAGGTACAGTCCACTGGCTCGGAATGAAATGTGTGTAAATGAACCCAGGGAAGCAAACCACAACACCAGCATTAGGGCTAACCAAAATACAAGAAATAGCCCTAAAACCACTGATAGGGCGAGAGAAAGAAGAAACGTGGCAAACCATAAACCAGATGCTACCTTGATTGGGGATGACATAACAAAGCATATCAGATATCAGGCAAAGACTGAAATCCTTACCATGGCTGACACATCAGTCAAAGAGCAAACGGAAATGCTGCCAGTTATTCTCTCTACACATCCAAGCAACATGCAGATTATTATCCACACTGGGTCTTTTGACATTCTACAAAGGAAAACGGGCTCTGAGAACCTGAAAAGGGATTTTTCTACACTACTCGAGAAAATAAACAACTTTCAACAAAATGTTTTCATCTCAGGCCCCATTCCAACCTTGGGGAAAGGAATTGAATGTTTTAGCAGACTCCTTTGGCTGAATACGTGGCTGACATCGGCATGCCTCAACCATGGGATAAGGTTTATTGACAATTTCAATCTTTTCTGGAACTGTGAAGACCGCTTTAGACCTGACGGTGTTCATCCAAACATCATGGGATGCCGGCTGCTTGGTGCCAACATACGTCACGCTCTTGGAATGCCATATCCACACAAGATAAGCATGAAGGACAGAACTCATAGACAAAGTATCCACCCCCCCTCTCCTGACCGTCTAACTAAAATCACCCAATGCTTTGAGAAGTTGTCCTTGTCCCAAATGGAGGCACAACAACTCCCATCATCCCCTCCACCACACTCCCCCTCCCTCCCTCGACCACACTCCCCCTCTCCCCCTCTGCCACACTCCCCCTCCCCCCCTGTACCGCACTCACCCTCTCCCCCTCCACCAAACTCTCCCTCTCCCCCTCCACTACACTCCCTATGCCCGACCCCTCCCCCTCGTTTAAAACGATTGCTTAGACAACTGCCACATCGTCAAAAACCTTGTCCTTTATTTCCACAGAGCACAGAATATAGTCGATGATATGCTTCGGGTCCCTGCTATAGTGAAAATAGCAATGTTGACTGTTTTGAGTACAAGCTAGGACCCAGTATCTCTATTCCTGTGCTGATTAGAAATAGGAACAATGTCCATGCGGCTTATAAAGTCAACTTGTCAAATCTGTTAACTGTATCACGCCAACCTACTAGCCCAGAAACCCCTATTATATCTATTAAGCTGGCTTTAGTCAATATCAGATCTCTTGTCAACAAGTCATTATTGGTAAATGACATTATAATATCCTACAACCTAGATTTTATGTTTCTCACTGAAACGTGGCTAACTGAAGATTGTAGTGCTACAATTCTTAACGAGACAGCACCTGAAAAATGTGGCTATATGAATACATGTCGTAATGGTAGGAAAGGAGGTGGAGTGGCTACCTTATTCAAAGATACATTCCAGTGCAAAGAAAATACATTGGGTAATTTTATTTCTTTAGAATACCTCTGTTTTACATTGAAGGGTACCCCCAAAATTTAGTTTTTAACAATTTACAGACCTCCGCGATACTCTGCAAATGTTATTGATGATTTTGCAGAACTACTTTCTGTCATATCAGTTGATTATAACTTGTTTATTATTACAGGGGATTTTAACATCCACATAGACAATAATACGGACCATAATGCCAAAGAACTTTTTGCACTACTTGACAAATTTGATCTCACTCAACATGTGAAAGAACGTACACACACTCAAGGCCACATTCTGGATCTGGTCATCTCAAAAGGTCTCAATATTTCCTCAGTCGTGGTTAAAGACATGGCCCTGTCTGATCATTTCTGTGTCTTTTTTGAATCACTAATCACCCCGAATGTTCCAGTAAACTCTGTTTCTATTAAGAAAAGGTACATTAATGAGAGTACCAATGCTCAGTTTATGGAAGCCATAGCTATCTTTCCAACAATAAGTGCTGAAT
>JACXGJ010018531.1:0-10147 GCA_016801105.1 Esox niger | reverse complement strand
AGAAATTTGTTCTTTTTTTTGCAAGTCTTTTGTTTCATCTGCCAACACACTGAACACTTCGCTTTCTTTTACCTCTGCAACAATTTGCTTCTGCACCATATCTGCTAAAACCTGAAGCATCTCATTTTGGATTTGGTGGCTAGTGTACTTAGCATTGCCCTGAGCAGCAAGTCTTTCTTCAATAAAGGGGTCATGCTTTACAACAAGATTCAAAATGGCTAAGAAATTGCCTTCATTTTAAGATTCACCACCCTCCCTGTGGCCCCTCTGTGCAATGTTTTGAGTAGCAGTTAAGAGTAAGACCTCCCCAATTGTCTTGATGTAATTTTTATTTTTCTCAACTTGCTGTTTTCTATTCTCATTTAAGGCATCAAATATTGATTTCTCACTTTCCCTGCTTCTTTTGTATTCTGCCCAAGCATACATTGCATTTGCATGTTGGTCTGATCTTGAGTGAAGTTTAAAACCAGAATCTTTAAATAATGCCTTTTTCCAGTTGGAAAACCCACATTCAGATGTAAAGGCAGATTCTGTGGAACCTGGGAGGCAAAAGTGGCGGCAGGCAAAGCAGTAACTCGCATTTTGACTTACAGAGTACTCAAACTTCCCGTTAAAACAGTACTTTACTTCGTTTACTTTAATACCAATAAAAGCCGTACATACCAGCAAAACGCTCTTCGTCGATCGATCCTGTGTCCTGCCGCGTTATGTTTTGGATCCGTTTGAAGCACGAAGGAGGAGCTGCGTGTTAGTTTAACCAATGAAATGTGTAGCAGCAATGGCATGCGCTGCACGCTTGTGTGCGTGCTGTGTAAGGACGCATTCGCGTCCGCGGTCCGCTGGTATTCATAGGGAAATATTCGTAAAAATCAAACTGTGTAATGTTTTCAGCGGGGTGGCAGCAGGGGTGGCAAGGATTTTGTCTGGGGTGGCATTTGCCACCCCAATTAGTACTCTGGCTCCGCCACTGCAACTCACATCACTCACTTCTACATCGACACTGGGTGTACTGTCCTCCCTACGGGTTTAATGTGATTGTACAAAGTTAGACAGCCAGCCAAACTCCCATTCATTAAAGACATGCGAGCCAGGGAATGAATGTCTTAGTTCCGATATTTATTGTTGTCATTCAACAGGTTTCAGGTACAGACCGAACGCTTTAGATCTATAATGAATCAGAGTGAACAAAATGCAGGATAAAGAAAATTCAATAATTACTAATTGAGTGTATGAGTAATTTATGCTACAGAGGAATTTACAGTAGTATTTAAGATTAGGTACCTTGCTTAAAGGCATAGACATGTATACCATGATACCTGAAGAATCTTAACTAGCAAACGACTCTAAAACTCAGCCTGCTCTCTCCCCTTTGCTCCAAATGATGATGTGAGTGGAGATATTGTTTTGTTAACATCTTTCAGTCTCAGTAACGTGGAAATGGGCCTTGTCTGTCCTTTGGTTGTCAAACAAAACAAGATAAGACAGTCGTAGTGACTGATGGGATGGACAGATACAGTCCAGAGATATAAAGCAATTAAGATAGATGACTTAAAGGTGTTTTGATAAGTAGGTGAGACTTTTATTCATCAAGCCCGTTGAGATCAACCATTTGGAAGCTGGGGATGGTGAGTTGGCAATGCTGTTATAAGATTACCTTTTGCCATCATACCTGTAAACACCCCTTCTGTGACAACTACGCCATCTGCAGCTCATCCTCCCCCTGCAGGAGGCGGGCCTCAGCGCTCGATGTCACCGGCCTTCTAACACCACCGCCCATCATCAATCCATCGCACCTGTTGTCCTGTTTAGCGCACCTGATCCTCATCCAGTCATTACCATTCCAGTATATATGTGTCCTCTGTTCCCCCTGTCTTCGCGTGTTATTGTCTCACCATTGATGAGCATAAGCCAGCTCAACCATTAAATTATATGAACCGAAACGTACCTTCTCCGCATTCCGCAGTCTCCTCCGTCTCACGAACGAGCTGACACCTTCTCTTACAGTGACATGGGACATTGCTATCACTGCATCCCGGGTACACATGCTACCTTCCTCCTTTAATATGACTCGTTCAAGAATGCCAAAATGTGTCATTGTATCTGCACAACTATTACACCACGTGTAACATACACAGTACTTAATACACTGTACATATTGTCTCCACATCCATTTGCCTTAATTACACATTTATTATTGTCATTTGTACTGAATTTGCCTTTACTGCACATCAATACATTCCACTTGTAATAAACATACATATACTTCATACTTGTAACTTCTTGTAAACTTTCTGACCTATATTTGCACTTCTGTTTAGATGTAAACCACATTTCGCTGTTCTGTACTTGTACTGTTGAATGACAATAAAGTTGGATCTAATCTAATCTTATGTGATTGTCAAACTGTAATATTCAGTAATGGCCACAGCCGCTAAGCTATTCACGTTCAAGACAAAGCAGCCGAGTGTCAGCCGACGCTAAGATACTCCTCCTTCATTCTTGTTTCTCGCCCACTAACATACAAATTATGCATTTTTGAAAAACTATTCTGTCCATCTCTTGCACATGTTTTTAAATTTTACTTCAGTTGTAATATTCACTGGGCCCTATAGGCCATCTGGGGCCATAGGCCGTGGGTCATTCTGTGAGCCCTTTACCTGAACTTCTGAAGTCTGGAGAGAGTGTGAGGATGAAACTGGATAAGGGGAAAAGGATGGAAAACACCAGCTGTGGTTATTGGCCAGTCATGAACATGGCACAGTTGCTCAGAGAAACAGAAACCACCTGCAAGTTGTTCCAATGTCCCTCTCTCCTTAGCTTCAACGTCACAACGATGGGGTTACCCAGGCTACCAGGGAGGACAGCGGACAGGATATTTTCTTCAATCGGCCGTTGCCTTCCGCCTTTCGGACCAGTGGCTCAGCCAGCATCAGTGCAACTGGTGAAAGTGACCTCTAGAGGTTTTGTAATGTTTGACTTGAAGACACATTAAACAAAGTGTTGAACCTAAATACGAATTGTTTCCTGTCCTGACAGTAGTTACGAAGGGTCATCTTTCCTGAATTCCTGGTAAAATCAGCGACTATGCAGAAAACTGCTATGCAGTTTATAAAAACATTATTGCAACAAATGGCAAGATAACTAACCAATTAGCTATTTTAAGTTTCATCCAGAAAACTGTCCATTCTGTATCTGACTAAAATCAAGCACTGTCTTGCTATATTACTGGTGTAGTGGAAAATCAACCACTCTTTACTAAAAACAAATGCACTTCAACTCACGACTTTGTGAATCTAAATGACTAATGAAAAATCACACAATAATAACAGATATTAAAGCCAGGTCCTTCTGCAGATACGCCCGTTCTAAGTCCGGACCATGGCTTTTATACAGAACTTTGACACATAACGCCATCTGACTTTGTCTGGGTGGCAACCCCCCTGAGTGGGGTGTGCTTCTTATCTTCTACCTCCCTGAATGCTCGTAATTTGGGACAGTAATTCACATCCTCCTCATGGTTCATACTTATGTAATGTCCATCATTGTCCACAAAGTGTTACTTTTAGCTCATGGGCCACACTCAAGTCATCTCTTATCACAGAGTATGCTTTATTACCAGCTCATGGGCCACACACAGGAGACGCCAACAGTGGATACAAAGGCAGTAAACTTCAGAAATGCCCCTCTCTGGGCTCAAGGTAATTCCTGCTCATGACCATCTCAGGATAAAACACATATATTATGAGGAACATAGAAATTGTCTGTATGTGTAATTCGTCCTATCCCAGAAGGCATTTACTGTGAGTGCGGATTCCACATGAATATGTTGATAATAAAAGTTATTTATGCATTTTATAGAAATATCCCCCAAAGTCTTCATCAAAGCACTCATCTTTAAGATTGGTGTGTGCAGCTTTAACCTGCTCTTTCCATTTGTCATACAATGTTATGAATTTACTCTCATTTTGAGAGGACTCTTTTTGCTTCAGTTCCAGCATTTTTGGGGTTTATTTTCTCTCTCCTGTAGATCTCCTGCTGTTGTCTGTCTGGGAGGTGATAGAGATAGGCTCAACCGTTGATCATTTTAGTTTCTCTATTTTAGCAGAAAGTGACCTATAAGTGTTTCTAATCTCTCCTCTTCAGCTTCCTCAGTTTGTGCCCATAACTGTACTCTCAAACTACATAACTCCTTTTGAAGAGACTCAATTTCTTCACTTGGTTATTTAGCTTCATGAACTGACATTTCACAGACTTTAGAAAAGGCACTGTGTACATCAAATGATTGCTAAGCTAAGTGTGCAGATAAACCCTTTAAAACTATTTGGTTATCAATGCAATCAATTTTAATTTCTATTCACTCAAACTCGTTGGGAGCATTGAAACTCTCAGATGCAAACTACTAACAATAACATTAAAACATTAATAACAATGACACTGATAAATCAGGAACAGCAATTGGGCTATAAAGAAAAATACAATAACTCTCAATAATAAACCAGTATTTTGTTTTATCAAGTATTTTCTTTCAAACTGAAAAAGGTCCATAAAGAAGCTCAGGGTAGCACAATCAAACCTGACGCTGTCTGTGGAGCCGCCTGTATTGTGTTGACAACAATTGACGAAGCAGATACTGCACTCAGTTGCCTGTAGGGGATGTTTGCGTAGCGGTAGTTCTCGCTGTTGTTGCCCTCCGTTGGCGAAATCGCGGCACTTTCAACCCGGTGCCAGGAACGACTCTCCTTTCTCCCGTGGATCAGCACGCCACTTCTCTCGCTTCTTGTCGGGTCAAACGCTGTCTCAGTGATGCTTCTCTCTCGTAACGGACACAAGCTGCTCGTTAGCATGACTCTCACTTTAGACTCTTGGCAATGCTGGCGTTACGTTTTCACTGTAATTACAGTAGTCCAATTAAATAAGGCCACGCCTCATACAGATGTCATTTGATGATTAATTTCCACTTTTCGTCGTGAGACACCGTGAAATCTACAAAAAATAAGTACACAAAATACAATGAATTACATATACTTACAGTCATTTTACAGTCTCTTAAAAACATTCTTTAACTCGACGGGCCCACATTGTTAGCGTCACAACGGTACAGAAAGTGAAAAGAAATTACAACAATTATTAAACAAATATATGATAAGGCTTAAATACAAAAGCACAATTACATGTGCGCCTCTTGGACCGTGCAAAATCTTTGAGGCCGTAAATCTTTTCATTGCAGCCACTTTGGCTATACCTGCCATCTCGTCACTCGCTTGACCGCAGCTCTGCATAGAGCTGGCAACACATCAGTTATTGTCGAATAACAGTATTCAATTTCCCCACCTAACTATCATAGACTGATTGTCTTCAGTATTTGCTTAGGAAAGACTTACCGAAACCATGATCACTGTAATTCTGTCTTCCGGGCTTGACTTGAGAACACGCTGCAATGATATAAAATCTTGGAAATCTTAACATTTATATTTATCCGTTTACATTCAATCGGCATAAAAAAAGAGTAAAAATAAAAAAATAACGAGGACATGGCATTGGGTCCTCTGTTAGATACCGGCCTAATGGGTGGCTAATATCAAATTTTGCCTGCACGAAAATAATTATTGCAAACCACTGCGACAGCAAGCGCATGTAAGAAAAAATGTAGAAAATATTTTACTTCACATTTAAGATCAGATTGTAGCTTGGCATATACGCCAAATAAAACGTGGTCAATGTCCGTCTAAAAGATCTCAAGGAAAATAATAAATTTGATTATACGCATCCGTTTATTACAAATGGCAAACAGTCTGTAACCTCACTAAAATGATAATCCAATAATCAAAAGAATACGCAAAGTATTTATATACAATGGTATTTAAACTAATATACATAATTTCTTTGAGGATAACAGCCTAAGATAATGTCAGTAGTGGTCAAAGCAGCGATTACGTCATAATATAGCCTAGGCTGTTTGAACTAGATGTCTTGCAAATTACCACATCCTTTCCAGGATGAGGAAGAAAAGTGAAAACTTCCCTCCATTTCTACCACTTAGGCAGCCCAGAGTTCTGGGGAGGACAATTCTGAAGGGTTGGCAAGGGGACGTCCCTTTTGACTGCCAGTCATATCCAAATGTTTTCACCGTCGACACACCATGGCACCCTGTGTCCTTCCAGGTGGCTGAAATAGATTGCCCTCCTATTCAGGGCGTGCCCCAGAAGCCCCGCAAAATGTTTCCAGCCTTAGAGAAAGACCAAAGTCGATCATTTTGCAGGGCTCTTGCCCTCCCTGGACTGATGTCTGAACGCGTGGTGCCTTGCTCCCAGTATACCCGCAAAATGCCACTGGTCTATAACAAAAGCCATGCCCGTCAACCTATCAGGCCTACCTTGGACATCCCTGAATTAGTGGTTAAAAGCCTTCAGCCTTGCCCACTCACTCAGGACAGACCCCACAAGACCCACAAGGTTGTACTTGTCTCTGAGAAAGGTCAAGACCTAGTAAAATCAACATTTGGATACGCTCACGTGAAAATAAGTCACAATGGAAGCAGTGTCTCTCTCTCTGTTACTCAAGTCAATGTGATGGATGTGACTGCCGACTATCTGCAAGTTTGTAGTAGTCTGGCTCACTGTTTGACACTGCCAGTCTAATGCAGTCTGTTAGATGTGCATCAGAAAGGTTTCTTAGGTTGCTTTCCATTGGGAAGGTTTCTGCGAATGTCGGATAATCAGTGCTATGATGGCGCTCCAAATTATCCCTTTTTGATAAAGATAAATCCTGCTGACATTTCAGGCATAGAGTCTTTCCCTTAACTGTGGTGAACAGAAAATCATGTTCCCAGTCCACATGGAAATTATGTTTTTGCCCGCATTTTCGGTCTCAGCCATGTTTGCATGTCAGGTAGCTAGCAAACTAGTAAGCGAACATTTATGATTGGGCAGTGTAGATGATCAATGCTACACGCGATATTCCGCACGTAGCTCAAAACTAGCTTCTGATTGGCTTGATTGTATTTTCCCTCACAGAACAACACACACACAGCCAATCACTGAAGTAATTAAGATTAAACCAGTTGAAAAAAAACTGTTTCTTTACAAAAGACTTTGTGATCTTTTAGAAATTCCTTGAAGATCAACGATCAACTGTTTGGTGACCACTGCCTTAAATGGTCTTAATAATTGTTGCTTTGTGTCCTGCCTATACTCTGGATACCCCTTCACTTCAGGAACATATAAAGTAGGAAAGGAACAGCGAAGTGCAAAGAGAAGTACAAGCATGAAGGAAACTATTATGACAGACTGTGCTGATCCACCTTCTAGCGGAGAACATGTGAATTTTTTGATTTTCATATTTTCATTATGTAAACTGGTTCTCATTAATGAGCAAAAACAGTTATCTGTTTGTTTTTACCACACCTACGTCATACAACAATTGTGTTATGACCTGAACTAAAGAAAACATAAAACAGCGGTATTGTATGTTTTGGATTTCATGGCATACCAACACAAATTTTGTGTGCTTAAAATACCAGCAGGATTCTTAATCAAGTCGTCTTTGTAATCTTATCACATGGGTAATCCTTATGGAGTGAATTTAACATTTTATTCTATTTCATATACATGAAAAAAAAGTTGCAAAAGTAAATATAACATTTTCTAATCTAAAGTTAAACATCGGTTCTTGAGAAAAGAAAACGTTTTGCAGGAGCAGGAGCAAACATGGACAATGACCCAACAAAGACAGGGAGAAACTGACTGAACTAAACACACAGACTAACGAGAACAGAAACAGGTGGGGGCAAAACACAGGTGAACGAAATACACTGGTCAACTAAAACAAGGACATGACAGATCACAGATACACAGAAAACACGGAACGGAACAGCCCCAGCAGGCCGGGACCATGACATAAAAACAAGAGTAAAACATTCATTTAAGAGCAAGAGCATGTGATGATACAGCTAATACAAAAATAGTTTGCAGTTAACAACCAACTTTATGTCTTACATGTGGCCTATTTTCTTGCCTGCAGTTAGTATCTTTGGTTACAATATTTGAATCATTGCCTTCGCTCTCTTTTCATTCTTTCATTCCAATAATTGATTTGCTTGCTACATTTGTCTTTTGTTCATAAGACAGAGTTCAAAAAGAGTTGTAGATTATTTGTCCCCATTGGTTCACAAATTTAGCAAGGACATCCTATCTAATCAAAGAATGTTTTGGTTTTCTTGGCGCCAAATCATGGATTATAAACCCAGTGATTCAAATCCTGGACAATGATTAGCTGTTTGCTGTGGTATATGAGACTGTATACAACAGGTATGACACCTCATCACATTGTAGTCGTATAAGTGTGTACAGATTAACGGTGGGTGGGATGAACAATGACAAATAGCAAGTGCCTTGCTGCTTAAGGAAATCTCGTACTAACCAGATAATGAAGTAATACCCAGACTGTAAAATATATGTTTCATTTTTGTTGTCACTCATCTGTCTCAGTGTGTACATTTTGTCATCTCAACCTCTTTCCAGGTTGGCCTGGAGCCCCACCCTCTGTCCCCAATTCTGACTATCAGTGTTGTGGATCATGATGTTGCACTAACATCATGACCTGACTGCTGAGAACAGTCAGGCTAAACATCTTTAAAGAAGCATGCCACTTATCCTTCTACTAATACCGAACATGCACCTGTGTTGTTAAATATTTCTTAACAATAATTGGATACAGCATACCACATAGTCTCCAACACCCCCCCATCTCAGTCCTTAGTTTTTATGCTCCAATAGTTTGTGCCGGGGGTCAGGGGTCAGTCGGAATTCCTTTTGGATCTAAGGATCGCTTCTGCTAATGTATGTGGTGTCCCGTTGAATCTTAAAAGAACCATCGTCTTTGGACTGGTTTAGGATTACCTGGCTTTGTCCATCTTGTTGTGCAGCTGAATTGGATTCTGCGTAAAGATTCAGCCCATCTGTATTTATTGACCTGCCAGTAATCGGAACATGTTTTGCATTATTATATTATTATATATTAATATTTTCAGATGATAAAGGAGAACCACTTGATAATACACATAGAAACTACAGCATATCAGTGTTCAATTTGGAATGAATAAAACAGAACACAATGATGTGCAAATCGCATTACCCTACATTCAGTAGAAAATAGCACAGTCAAGATATCACAAGTTGAAACTTGCTAATGACTAATGGTATGTATGTGTAGTTGTTCCTCGTTCTGTCAGATCCCCATGTCATCTTACACCTGTTCCAATAGCAGATAATACACTTCAATTTTGCTTGTAGCCTTGTCATTTGCCATTCACCTTTAAAGTACAACAATTTATCTGGTAAATAGGAACATAAATAGATATTTTCAGTAAAACCCTTGGTAACCATTTGTATGAGTAACACCAATGATAGCGAAGTTATGGGTGTTACCAGTGTAGTAAATTTTAATATGATGTCGAGATGTCTTAATTTAATATTACTGAAGGCTCTCAGATAGTACAATCTTCTATGTTCTATGTTATATCCCCAAAAATATTATTAGTCGTTTTAAGGATTTGCAAGCAAAGCATGTCTTTCTTCCTTAGGTGAATTTTAAAAAGGAGTATTCCAACATCTTCTTCAACCAGTCTACATAGTATGTCTCAATTGAGTGGTTGCATTTAGATGGAGGTACAAAATAACTCTTACTTAGGGAGGCTAAGAATGATGTGATCTACAAGTATGATGCGATGTACAGTCTTAGAGTTGAAGTATTCTGTTAAGCGAATGTGTCTAAAGAACTTAAAAAGGCCTATATTAAGATCAAAGTCATTACACTGAGTGGTAGGAACAAATAAATATACCTTTATTGAGCAGACCGTTATTAATGAGTGCAGAGTCTCATGTGTGTGTGCAATCATGGACTCTGCACTCTTGCAATCCAACGGAACTGTCCCCTCCTGAAGGGGATGACGGGGACCCTGGAACTGTCCCCTCCTGAAGGGGATGACAGGGACCCTGGAACTGTCCCCTCCTGCTACAAAGCAGCTGCTGTCCCCTATCCTAAAGAGACCTGAAAGACAAAAAAAGAAATGTCTAAGCTCACAGGCTACACTCACAACAAACTCTTTCATGGTAACCAACCTGGATGGACGCCACATAGGCACAACACA
>JACXGJ010018530.1:0-10149 GCA_016801105.1 Esox niger | reverse complement strand
AAACACATCCACCCACACACACCCAACAATACCCAAACACATCCACCCACACACACCCAACAATACCCAAACACATATACCACACACACCCAACAATACTTAAACACATCCACCCACACACACCCAACAATACCCAAACACATCCACCCACAAACACCCAACAATACCCAAACACATATACAACACACACCCAACAATACCAAAACACATCCACCCATACAAACTCAACAATACCCAAACACATATACAACACACACCCAACAATACCCAAACACATCCACCCATACAAACCCAACAATACCCAAACACATATACCACACACACCCAACAATACCCAAACACATACACACACACAAACACACAAGTTTGTACAGTTAACCTTATGGGGACAAGAAAATTGAAATTGCATGCTCCCTTGCCCAAATCTTAACCCTAACCTTAACCCTTACCCTAATCTTAACCTATTCTAATCTAACTCTAACCCTAACCGTAACCTCATTTATGCCTAAACTTTACCTAGGTGTAATGCCTAACCTTAATCTTAAACTTAACCAACAATGCCTGGACCTTAAAGAAACCCCAATTCTAACTCTAAAATAAATTGTAAGTTTGACCCTAAATCTAAATCCTGAGCCAGAAATTGACTTTTGCCTCATGGGGATCGGCAAAAGGTCCCCCATGAGTCCAATTTCTTGTGATGGCAAAAGGTCCCCATGAGTCCAATTTCTTGTGATAATACTGTACTCACTGGGACATTTGGTCCTCATGAGTATAGTTAGACTTAGAACACACATGCAACAATACCCAAAAACACACACACACACACACACACACACACACACACACACACCCAACAACATGCACACCCAAAAATTTACACAAACACACACACACACAATAATACCATAGCCCCATCAGAGCCCACAGACCATGAGGAATGTTGGTAACTCTATAGGGGCACACGTGGGTCTGGGGGGATTCTAGATGTCACAAAGAGATGAAGGCTCGGTGAACTGGGACATTAAGCACTGCTCTGAAATCCCACAAACATTGTTTCTGTTGGGCAGAGTCTGGGAGTTACAGTTTACAAGTACAAAAACAAAAAATAGTGACGTTACCAGCTAAAATAATGTAAACACATTACAGACACTTTTGAAGAAATGTATGATTACTTGTTGAAAATGAATAGGTAACCATGACACGTTGCATTTTAGAGATTTTCATTTAATATTGTAAAAATTGTGTTATTTGAATCCAAGTAACAGTTTCGTGCCTCAGTTTTGTGTAAGATCTTCATGTGCTCAAAGGTGGGAACGTATAACCAGATTAGAGAGCGAAGCGCCAGATGAATTTTCTCTGGTTCTGGCTGATAAAAACAGATTGTGCCTACGATAGTTGTCAGTCGACCCATTTTTCATGTGATTTAGTAATCTACTATTGACACATCTTTCTCAGAAAAATGAGAGGTGATACTGGGTGTTTTTTCTTTTTCCAAGCCGTGTAAGAGGAGCCGGACTAGAGAGGCCGACTGAGCGACTGAAATAGCATCGTAGTTAGCTATTTGTGGTGGAGGTAAACTTATTAAGAAACGTTACTCAGTTTAACACAATGCTTATTGGTGTCTAGCTAAATATTCAAACTGTGTGATGCTATACTGACACCCGGCATATATATTGGTTAAAGACCTGGCATCTCAGGTGGGAAGCCCGGGTTTGCGTCCAGGGAAGGCAACAACTATAATTTCTGTTTAGTGCCGTCCGGCTGAACTAGGCTTGCCTGATTTCTTGCTCAGGGAGTAGGCCTACTTGTCTAGAGGAGAGCTGTAAAATGGAGATGCCTGAGACAAAACATCAGGCCTATATGGAATTTATCATGAATTTTGATCATTGGAGAGCATGTATGCATGCCCGTGTGTGTGTGTGTGTGTGTGTGTGCTTGCGTGTGTGTGTGTGTGTGTGTGTCTCTTTCTTTCTTTCTTCCTTTCTCTCTCTCTTTCCCTCCACCGTGCCAGATAATGTGTGTGTGTGTGTGTGTGCGTATGCGTGTGCGTGTGTATGTGTACTCACAGGTGAGACAGAGAGGCCACGTCGCTGAAGATGCCATCGGGAAGCTCAGAGATCTCGTTGCCATGGAGAGACCTTAGAGATGATAAATGGGGAGAGCAGATTAGGATCAAACAATTAACACAGACATATCTCAACAAGATCTGCTCACTCAGCTCTGTTATAATGTGTGAGGTGTGCACAGAGAGAGGTGTACATAGACAGACATGATTGTATGGAAAAAGTGCCCATGTGACTCAACCAGCTAAAGTTCTGTCTCTAGAGACTGAAGCCTTTCTGCCTGTCTCTCAGCACCAGACCTGTTTGTCTCTGTAGCAGACCTGTCTGTCCCTTGGTCTCAGATCAGTCTGTCTTTCTGTATAAAGCCTGTCTGTCTCTTTGTTGCAGGCCTGTCTGTCTCTCTGTAGCAGGCCTATCGGTCTCTCTGTAGCAGGCCTATCGGTCTCTCTGTAGCAGGCCTGGGCAGGGAAAGGTTGGCTCAATGTGTGCTCTGTGGAGTTGAGGGCTGGCTGGAGAGCCAAATGGCAACAGTGGAATCCACAGTAGCCGGTGTTAGGTTACTGAACAGAGTGGCAAGATTCTGATTACCAGAGGAGAAATTGGCTCTACGCCAAAACATGCCTGGTGGAGGCAGGGCTAGTTTGTTTTATCCCAAAATACTATCTTCAAGTTTAGCGAGTTGGTAAACCAGTACAGGACTAATACATTATTTTATGTTTTTATTAAACATCTACTCCCACAAATATGGTCCACAGGCTGATTCTTACTGACTTCCTTGGTAATATGATCTTAAAGGGGGAAGAGAGAGGGGAGTCAGAGGTCTACTGTCTCTGGCCTTGTGAAGGGAGTCAGAGGTCTACTGTCTCTGGCCTGGTGAAAGTTGTTGTGAAAGGAGGATCTGTGAAGGGAGGCTGCTTCCTTCCTCATCTTTCAGCAAAGTGACTGGGTGACAAGCCACTGGGCTTAGTGATACGAACATGCACTCATGCACAGGGCTTAATGGCAGTAAAATTATATGACCGTCCTAATCTGTGAGGTCATTAGCAGTTTTAGTCACTTTGGCTAAACTCCAAACGCTTCTAAGATTGACAATTTGGAACTTCCATAACCTATTCCATTGTGTGTCTGTCACACATACATAGACAACCCCCCCACACACACCTCTCATACCTTATTCATGCCAAATCCAGCCCTCTAGCCTGTTTGAAGCTGTGTGCGTTAATGATTTCTACATTTTTTACTAGTCTGTAAAGTTAAAGGTGTGTTTGTGTGGGGGTGTATGTTTGTGTGGAGGTGTGTGTGGGTGTGTGTGTGTGTGGGGGTGTGTGTGAGTGGGGGTGTGCGTGTTTTATTCAGCTTTTGGCACCTCTGTGTGCATTCTGTGAAGGGGTGTCTAAAACCTGCCAACTTTGAACTCTGAGCCCCTTTAGAGTCTTACAGTTAAAACCATGAAATGTCTAGCCTGAGACGTATTCTGTCTCCAACCCTCCTCCTTCCCAGAAAAGAAAGAAAGAACGAGGAACCAATTGATATTTTATAGAAGGGATTTGACTGATCCGACCAGCAGTAAAGACTTCAAAGTTCTCTTTTCAAATTTTTTTTTTTTTTACTCCTGTTCATCAGAAACAATGGGGTGGTCCTAGACTGGGAGAAGGGGTGTGTGTGTGTTCATATATATATATATATATATATATATATATATATATATATATATATACACACACACGTCTGTTTTGTTCATATATGTGTGTGTGTGTGGGGGGGGTTACAAATGAAGCAGACTTATATGGTGCGTGAGTGAAGTTTACCAGGAGTCACGGACGCATGGCTTCATTAAGATCAAAGTCAACGTCTGAGAGCGGGGGTACAGTATGAACTAATGATCAGTCAGATGGACTGGGATTCTGCTGGTCCCGTTCCTTGTGTTTCCTAATGATCGTGGATTGTAATTCTGCAGTAAAAAACAGCTTTGTGTTGGTCTTTGTTGTGAGCAGTGTCTGGTAAATCACATGGAAGTCTGTCAAGCACAGGGCGGCCACGGAGGTGATTCTGGAAACCGCACTCGACTTCTAGCCCACGACTCAGCTAAAATGGCAGCCCTGACAAATAACATGCAGCTTCATACACTCCTCTTTATACAGCCCGTAGCACGTAGCAAAACCTAGCTGGCTGGCTATCTCTGTCACGCTCGGTTTTCTTTCTCTCTCATTCTGTGTGAATGCCTGTGTCATTATAGGACTCTGTCTCTCCGTTGAGCCACTGTACGCAGCAGATGGCTTTCTCTTTTCTCCAATTTGATAAAGAAGAGCCGGGCCTCTGCGATCACTACTTGGCCAAGGCTTTGCTGTTTCCCATCTCTCTGCATCTCACTCTGCCCACATCTCTCACGGTCTCTTTCTTTCTTCCTTTCTCTCTCTCTCTTTCCCTCCACCGAGCCACATAGTATCCCGTAACAATGCTATAGGTACCAATGCTATCTTCTATTATGGGATGAAGATGCAACATGTTATATGGAAATGCGGTACAGTGTAAGAGAGGGAACATTGCGATGACAAGCACTCAACCCATCAATTGCGAGTCACGGTGAATCAGAACTTTCAGTGGAAAGTTCTGATTCTGCACATCCAGTAAGACTAATGATTTTGAACTCCAGAGAAGTTACATTGCAGGTTTATAATGGCTGCTGACAGAGTGGTTTGGTTTAGCTAATGCTGATATTCAGACGCACATCAGAGTTTATTTCTGGATCCTACTTTCTTTGTTTCCTTGGATGATTGTCCTCACATGCACAGGCTACATATGTGCAGCCAGACAGTCAGGGTATTGGTGTGTTAGTATGCTAATGAGTTAGTGTGTTAACGTGTTAGTTTGTTAAGCAGTTCGGGGTTGTGGTATGTGGCCAATACAACACAAGCTACAGAAATGTCATACTGCTATTATAAACCAGTTACAAATGTAATTAGAGTGATGTAATACCATACAAGTGGCATACAGTGTCATACCATCAGCATCCAGGACTCAAACATAGTCCTGTACTGTATGTCACAGTCATAAAGGGATAGTCCTGTACTGTATGTCACAGTCATAAAGGGATAGTCCTATACTGTATGTCACAGTCATAAAGGGATAGTCCTATACAGTATGTCACAGTCATAAAGGGATAGTCCTATACAGTATGTCACAGTCATAAAGGGATAGTCCTGTACTGTATGTCACATTCATAAAGGGATATATCTGTACTGTATGTCACAGTCATAAAGGGTTAGTCCTATACTGTATGTCACATTCATAAAGGGATATATCTGTACTGTATGTCACAGTCATAAAGGGATATATCTGTACTGTATGTCACAGTCATAAAGGGTTAGTCCTATACTGTGTGTCATAATCATTAAAGGGATAGATCTATACTGAGCTGCTTGTCACAGTAATTAAAGGCAAGTTCATTGAAGTTTAACAAACCCTTTTTGGAAACAGCCCCTCTCTCTTTACAACCAGACAGTCTGGCCAAAACACACTTACCACAAATAGACAAACACACACAGAGGATAATAAAGGTGCTCACAGGAGTCGAAGGGAGCGCAGTCCACCGAAGGCCAGACCGGGAATGCAGCGCAGGGAGTTGTAACTCAGGATCCTGAAATGAGAAAGAACTAGTGATGAGAAAAGCCTTACGCACATCACGGTGAGGCCATGAAGCCTAGTGATGAGAAAAGCCCTACGGCACATCACGGTGAGGCCATGAAGCCTAGTGATGAGAAAAGCCCTACGGCACATCACGGTGAGGCCGTGAAGCCTAGTGATGAGAAAAGCCCTACGGCACATCACGGTGAGGCCATGAAGCCTAGTGATGAGAAAAGCCCTACGGCACATCACGGTGAGGCCATGAAGCCTAGTGATGAGAAAAGCCCTACGGCACATCACATTGAGGCCATGAAGCCTAGTGATGAGGAGCGTTGGGTCAGTAAACGATAGGCCCAGGTTCTAATTCTGACCGGACAAGGTAACAAACCGTGTCATTATTTCCCTGATCATAATGGCAGTAAGACTAGGTATGACCCTTCTATAGACTAGCCCAAGTCACACACAAGAGAGACTCCACTTCGTGCTCTTGTAGTGAACTGAAGGGGCTTATTAATGCTGTCGTAGCGAACCAATGGGCTTGTTTGAGCTCTAGCAACAAACCAATGCGCCTATTAGTAATCTAGTAACAAACCACTGGGCTTGTTGATGTTCTGATAAAGAAACAGTGGTCTTGGTAATGTTCTTATAGTGAACCATTTGGCTAATTAATGCTGTCGTAGTGAACCGATAAGCTTAGCAATGCTTATTAATACTTACAGCGTGGTGAGCTGGGTCATGTTGGAGAAGGAGGAGTTGGTGAGAGAGTTGATCTTGTTGTTGCTCAGGTCTCTGAAAGGACACAGAACATATGGTTAAATCACACTGAAAAAAAACATTGGGTAAATAGAAATGCTGGTGAAGAAGACCCACTTACACCAATTGTAGGTATTTAAAGGTAGACAGCTCCTTAGGCACCACGCTGAACTGGTTTCCATCTAGGTATCTGTGTGGGGAGAAGCACACTGTTAAACCCCAAAAGCTCCGTCAGATTGCAGCCCCCCCCCACCCCATCTGTCAAAGGGATGGGGGCAGAACAACCCTCCTTAAGTCCCCCCTTAATATTGAGGCCTTCTGCCGTTCTTCTGCTGTTCTTCGGTCGTTCTTCTGCCGTTCTTCAGTCGTTCTTCTGACGTTCTTCTGTCGTTCTTCTGACGTTCTTCAGACGTTCTACTGATGTTCTTCTGTCATTCTTCTGCTGTTCTTCTGCCGTTCTTCTGCCGTTCTTCTGCCATTCTGCTGCCATTCTTCTGCTGTTGGTCTATGCTGCCCCTCAGCGGATAACTCCTTAACATTCATAGAAACCGTTATCCGAAGGCATACAAGAGGATGTACCACTTGAAGCAGCTGAAAGAAATTCTCTTGGTCAATCCAATTAAATCCAGTCATCTGTATCCTCTGTCTTCACCTCCCTCATCGCTGTCTGTTTTGGATATGTCTGCTTGCTTCAGTGCAAAGTCTTGTACCATAAGCAGAAAGGGTCAGCAACCGTCTCCTGACCTCTTTCAAGGTCCAACATGACTCCAGGACACCGAAGCGTTCAGAACAGATCCTCAGTTGGTATAAGGCATAGGATGGAGTTTGGGTAATAACTGCAAATAATTATATGGGCGAAGATCGTGTATGTACTTGTTCGAGTGTGAACCCTTGTTTCTGTGTGTGTGTATTGATCAGAAGCCTAGGTACTGCTGAGTGTAAAATCACTTCGTAAACAAAAGAAGTAAAGATTTTCCCAAAGCCTGTCGATACCAACACAGTCTCGTTTAAGCACCATTCGACCATGAAAAAAGAGGAGTGGCCAGAATGTTCTATGGGTCCAGTCCCAGCTATCTAAGTTTACCTCCCACACAATTGGGGACATAAATGGATTATTATCTCTATGCGCATTCCACATAAGTGAACTTAAAAGTTGGCATCTCTTGTTGTCAGCATGTTCAGTGGAACGTGGTGCTGGAGTTCCAGGTTCCAGTAGTTTTACTAATGACATGTTGGAGCAGAAAAACTTCCAGATGAACAGTTGAAAGCATGGGACACCTGGTCACACCTGGTCACACCTGCTAGAACAATGACAGGCTGTATGTGTGAGTGTGCGCTCTCCGCAGAGAAGTGAAGGAAAGTTCCAGACCTATCCCAACAAAACCTGCTCATTAAAACAAATACACAGACATTCCTTGGCCCCGGAATTGAGAGTGACATCAGTGTTGGGCCTGAGGGCCTCTGGGAGCAGAAAAGAATGCCTGAGAGAAGAAGTAGAAAATGCATTTCTCTATATCTCTATTCCTTACTCTTTCTTACTCTCTCTCTCCACTCCTCTCTTAATCTCTCTCTGCCTGCATCTGTAACATTAACTTGCTACATTCTGCCCACGTCCTTAAAGTTCAACCTGATTTTCTCCCCTAAACATTTTATGACTGATGTTCATTGTCCTGACGCGGAACTCACAGTTCGGTGACATTTCTGGGGATTCCTTTGGGAAGCACGCGGAGGTGTTTGTTACTGCAGCGCACCACCGTCTCCAGACAGGTACACTCACCGGGACACTGAGGCCTTGGTACACAGCTCATCATCTCCACGCCTGGGGACAGAAGAGGCGCGGGGGGGGGGGATTTAACGGGCTACAGGCAACGCACCCAAAAACATAGACACACAAACCTCACTAACTACTAATCAAAGTCTAAGAGCAAAACCGGTTGAGGGGCAGAGTACAGGGAGGGAGAGGGGGAGGTAAAGGAGGGGTGAGACAGGGGAGAGACACAAAGACAGAAATGGTGAGCGAGACTGAGACAAAAGGAGATGAAGAGATAGAGAAGAACAAAGGGAGACAGAGGAATAGAAATACAGAGGAGACCAAGATACAGAGTGCTAGAGACAGGGGGAAAGAGATATTTCACCAAGACAAGGAGGGGATGGTTTCTGAGAGGGACCCAGACAGTGACAGAACTGAACTATACCAATCAGCGTGCCAATGTGAAGGACAGAATGAAGCAAACAAAGAGAATTGCAAACAGAAGAGAATATAATGAGCTGGAGGAGGAGGACAAAAAGGGAGATGTTAAGGAAAGGAGAGCATCCAGTTGTCAGACTAATGTGATATTGATCACAGGGACAAATAGGATGAAGAGGGAGAGAGAGTGAGGGGAAGGAGAGAGAAAGAGACAGAGCCAGTATTCATTTTCAGGAGCCAGCAGCTTCGCTGGTCAACAGAGTCAACAGCTCAATAGCATCACTCAGCCACAATCGACCAAAGGCTTAGGTACTGCTGAGTGTGTGTGTGTATTTTTGTGTGTGCATCGATCAGAAGCCTAGGTACTGCTGAGTGTAAAATCACTTTGTAAACAAAAGAAGTAAAGATTTTCCCAAAGCCCGTCGATACCAACGCAGTGTCGTTTAACCAGCTTTTGACTTTGAAAGAAAGAGGAGAGGCCAGAACGTTCTATGGGTCCAGTCCCGGTGGGCTGAATTACCTCCCACACAACTGGGGGCATCAATCGATTATTGTCTCTTGCTTAAAGGGACAGTAACTCCAAGTGTTCTTTCAAGTGTTACGGAAAGTGAAAAGTGGAAGGGAAAGCTTTAGACCTTGTGTTGACATCCACCAAAATAAAAATACATATATATATATATATATATATACACCATTAAGGCTATTTTCCAGAATCGTGACGATATTGTTTGTATGCTGTCTAAACAGGGAGGAAGAGAATCCCTGCCGCTCCCAGGCAGAAAGTGGACCAAGTCTATTTAACTCACCGTCTTCACAGCGGAAGTCAGGCAGTGCCACGTCCTGCAGAGGAATCTCTTTGAGGAAGCCAGGACGCTGACATCGAGGGTTGCCAGTGACGATCTTCCTGCTTCTTAGCCAATCCCCAAGCCAGGCCAAACGACAGTCACAGTTGAAGGAGTTAGCCAGGAGGTTACTGACAGAGAGAGAGAGAGACAAAGTGGCAAACGTAACTATTTACACTTTTTGCGCGTTAACTCACATTGTGTGTTGGTATCTTACAGTGTAGACAGTGTCTGGAGGGTATCGAAGGCCCCAGGGGCGATGGTAGTCAGTTGGTTGTCATAGAGAGACAGCAGACGAACGTTGTACAGCCCAGTGAAACTGTTATTATGGATGCAGCTGATCTTGTTGTTCCTTAACATTCTGGAATTGAGATTAAAAGATCCATGAACAGACTCATTGACTATGTGATAGATATCAAACATATTGAAATTGTTTACTATCAAACATTACATGAAATTGAATGTAGGGCAGGATCTGAGAGTTTTGTTTTGTTTGTGTTAGTACATGCATAGTCTGAGTAAAGTGCATGACTGGTTCTGTGTTAGTATGTGTACAGTGTCTTTAAAACAGTAAGGGACATGACTGATTTTGTGTTAGTATGTGGATAGTCTCTTTAAAACAGTAAGGGACCTGACTAAGTGTGTGTGTGTGTGTGTGTGTGTGTGTGTGTGTGTGTGT
>JACXGJ010018529.1:0-10152 GCA_016801105.1 Esox niger | reverse complement strand
CATCCTCCCACTAAATCATCCCAGCATGCCCCAGGGCCCCCTACCTAAGCCCGGTTACTCCACCCTCCCACTAAATCATCTCAGTCATGCATTGGGCCTGACAGGGGCTCTCAATCTGTTACGGCAAAGCCCCTGTCCATCAAAACCGGAACAAAAACAGCTGTGGGGAGCAAACAAGCTCTCACACCATCAGGCACAAAAGCCTGTATGATAATTCAGTGAGTTTCTTTTAAAGAGCGACAGGAAGGTTTGTGGTGCAGGCTGGCTTCTGATGATGGGAACAGTTTGAATAATGAATGTGTTGTTTACACACTAAACACTGGCACCAACCCTGACACATATCCTACACCCTCCACAGCAAAAAATGTCTCTCTGACTCCCACACAACCTTCAATAGCTATACATGTCCCTCTAGGACTCCCACACAACCTTCAATAGCTATACATGTCCCTCTAGGACTCCCACACAACCTTCAATAGCTATACATGTCCCTCTAGGACTCCCGCATGACCTTCAATAGCTAAACATGTCCCTCTAGGACTCCCACACAACCTTCAATAGCTATACATGTCCCTCTAGGACTCCCACACAACCTTCAATAGCTATACATGTCCCTCTAGGACTCCCACATGACCGTCAATAGCTATACATGTCCCTCTAGGACTCCCGCATGACCTTCAATAGCTATACATGTCCCTCTAGGACTCCCGCATGACCGTCAATAGCTAAATATATATCTCTCTGACGCCCCCATAACTTTCAACAGCCACAGAATTTTCTGCCCGCAAGTAACAGCAAGGTCATTATACCTAAAGCCTAGCACTGGCACAGGGTCAGTCTGAGAAAGCAGGTGAAAAGGATCTCAGTCATAATAAATCACTCATTTATTAGGGGAACTCTCTAGTGTTTTTAGATTTCTATTACATATTATCTAAAAGATAATTACGTCACCGATGTAGTTTTCCTTTTGAACACTCTGTTTAAGAACATAAATATGCCTTTTCTATGTTAGAATGGTGTATATATGCTTTTCTAAGGATATGCCAGTCATGTAGACCATTGATTTGCCAGCTCATCTCCCAGATGGGGGATCCCATAACCAGCATCTTTGAAATGGTCTGTTAGATCTACAATTGAGACAGCTGTGTTTTACATGTTTTTTTTAATCCAATATACAAATGATAGTAGTAGGCTATAGAATATTCATCAGTATTATTTAATAAAAATTGACAAAATATCTAAATTGAAAAGTAAGACCATTGCTGGTTATCATCTGGACATTACTTTAATTCATTACACTTAATGTGAAGATGTGCTCTGTGAGCTGTAACAGTTTCAGTTATTGAATGACTGCAAGGTTAATATTGTAGCATTGCAATTGACTGCTTTATAGATAAAGTACAAGATTTTTTTTTTTAAACTAAAGATTTTTTTACACACCGACTCCACTTTTGGCTGGATGCATAATACAGTACATGACACACAATTTCTGGGGACCCACATAGACCTGACAGCTTCACAACTCGACATTCACAAAACCCCGAACATAGCTGTAGTGCTTATAGTGGGACAGTGTTTGTTTGCTATTGCGAAGCCAGTTGGCCCTTCAGTACATCACCGCAGACCCCCAAAATAACCCAGATTCATTTTCTCTCTGCAGTTTGATTGACATGTTTACTTCAAAGATTAAAATGTTCCTCTCATGGCATCCATGAGTTGTATTCACCTGGTGGAGACGTGATCCGCTTGTGGAGAAGAATTCCGGCATTACCTACCTGTCTGTCAGACAGACATGCACGCTCACATGCACAGACGTACACATGGACACGCGGTAAACTGACACAGTGTCTCTGCCGTCATATCCCTGACAGCTACTTACACTAGAATCAAGATGCACAGAACACATTCATTACATTACCACAGGTTGACATGCACTTTGTCCTTCTCTCACGTACAATATTACAATGCCATCTATCCATCTGTATTGTCTCTCCTTTCTCGCATTTCCTCAGGTCCTTAAGGCATATGCCTTGTCTGTAGAACAAGGTGACATTTTAATGGCCTCCGCCAGCCAGGCTTGCTTTGTGAGTCACCCAGTAGAAACAGCTATAATGTCGCGGCGGCTTTGGCCCCTGGGATTCAGCTCATCAGCGTTCGAGCCGCCGCGACAAGATAACTACCATAAGCTTCTAACAACATCAGACTTCCACCATTCTACGTGGTGAGGGAGACGGGAACAAATGGCACAGATGGGTTCTGTGTCTTATTTTCTTCCTGTCCCATTACTTTAAAGCACAGATTATATTTTAGTTTGTCTATCTTAACTAAGGACTACCGTCCCCTCAAAGTTAATTAGTTTTTGTTGGGAAAAAAACTTTTAATACCTTTATAATAACATCTGTGTGTTTCTCTTCTTTTGGTTAATCACTCTCTCTTTTAGTGACTCTGTCATTTACATACTCTCTTTTCACTCGTGCACACTATCAGACTCATTAAATCCTGCTTGTGGATTAGCCCAAGGGTCCCGGAGAGGGCAGTGCAGTCGGCTAGCACCGTTCGGGTTTTGGGTTTCAGGGGTTACTAATGACATTTTGATGCCTTGCTCTGTCATGCTCTAGCAACTCCTTGTGGCGGCTGGGTCGTCTGTGAGCGCAATCAAGGAAGAGGGCTAGAGAGTATGTTCCTTCTGGCTTGTAAGGACTCTAGACTTGTAATGTTGAGCAAGCGGCGTGATAAGAAACAGGACAGCATCGGATTTGCTTCGGAAGTAACCTGGACCATATCAGATCTGCTGAGAGTTGAGTCAGTGCAGTTCCTTAAACACTAATAGGATATCCAAAATTAGGGAGAAAATTTGGTTAAAAGGTAATGATAAATTGTATATTAGCTTTTACTTCTGTGGTGCATAAAACATTTTAAAATCTCATAGATACTTGGGCAAATATTTTCCAAAAAATACAGATTTATGAAATGTGTTACGAAGTGTTTTCCTATAATTGAGAATTAGCATTTAAAATAATATTTATTACTGGCAAGCGTTGTCCATCATTTGCATATTCACTTTCATTACTGCAATAGTACTTGGCTGACCTTTAAATGGATTCTGGTGAGCATATTTTCCATGTTTTTCCATATTTTCCTAAACTCTCTAGTTTTGTGATATTTGTCTTCTCCAAGCACTCTTGTGTCTTATAAACATGATACTAAGTATTTCCCAAAGGTCTGCTCCGTATGGCACTACATAAAAAGGTTTGGGGTCACATAGAAATGTCTTTGTTTTTTTAATAAGTCAACTTGATCAGAAAACCACTAGACACTGTTAATGTTGTAAATGACTATTGTAGCTGAAAATGGCTGACTTTCAATGGAATATCTACACTGAACAAAATAATAAACGCAACACTTTTGTTTTTGCCGCCATTCATCATGAGCTGAACTCAAAGATCTATGACTTTCTCTATGTACTCAAAAGTCCTATTTCACTCAAATATTGTTCACAAATTGTGTGGGTGAGAGGTTTGTTGATGTCAACGTTGTGGATCGAGTGGCCCATGGGGGCGGTGGGGTTATGGTATGGAGGCATGTGTTATGGACAACGAACACAGGTGCATTTCATTGATGGCATTTTGAACGCACAGAGATACCGTGACGAGATCCTGAGGCCCAATGTTGTGCCATTCATCTACAGCCATCACCTCATGTTGCAGTATAATGCACAGCCCCATGTTGCAAAGGTGAGTATACAGGTCCTGGAAGATGAAAACATCCTAGTTCTTGCATGGCCTGCATACTCACTGGACATGTCACCCATTGAGCATATTTGGGGTGCTCTTAATCGACGTATACGACAAAATTTTCCAGGTCCTGCCAATATCCAGTAACTATGCACAGCCATTGAAAAGGAGAGGACCAACATTCCACAGGCCACAATCAACAACCTGATCAACTCTATGCAAAGGAGATGTGTTGCACTGCATGAGGCAAATGGTGGTCACACCAGATACTGTAAGGTTTTCGGACCCTCCCCAATACAGTGAAACTGCAAATTTTTGAGCGGCCTTTTATTGTGGCCAGCCAAAGGCACACCTGTGCAATACTCATGCTGTCTTATCAGCATCTTGATATGCTACACCTGTGAGGTGGATGGATTATCTCGGCAAACGAGAAGTGTTCAGTAACACAGATTTAGACAGATTTGAGAACAATATTTGAGAGAAATAGGCCTTTTGTGCACACAGAGAAAGTCTTAGATCTTTGAATTCAGCTCATGATAAATGGGGGCAAAACCAAAGTGTTGCATTTATAATTCTGTTCAGTGTACATGTTCTGTTCGGTGTACAGAAGCCCATTATCCGCAACTATCAGTCTAGTGTTCCAATGGCACAGTGTTTGCATATCTACGTTTCTCACTGTAAAAGGCTAATTGATCATTAGGAAACCCTTTTGCAATGACTTTAGCACTGCTGAAATCTATTGTGACCTGCCACATTATAGTAAGAGTGTTATGAATTGTCCTTAGAAACAAGGTCACCGATGGAGTGTTCATTCTGAGAAACACCAGACGGTAGTCCCCGTCCTGTGAGACAGCTTATAGAACCAGATTTCACACGTTCACACTAACATAGCTTAACAGGAAACAATGTCTTCTAAATGCTCCAAAGGGATTGTAAATAATTGGAGAAGTATGCAAATTAAACTGGTAGCATGAATCAACAGTACTTACACAAATCGTAGCCACAATGTCAAATGAATAATCATATCTTCCACACTGAGGAAACGTCTGCTCTGGTTAATTTACAGAATATGGATTGATGTTAATGACACACACCTTATTGTTTACTTGTATGTATCCCCACTCTCCCTCTCTGTCTCTCTCTCTCTCATATACATACACAAACACACACACACACACACACACACACACACACACACACACACACACACACACACACACACACAACACATTCCGCAGCCTAGTAAGCCAATGGAAAAGCCCCACCAAGTTTGCTTTCACCTTCAATAAGCCATTCCTTGTGTTGTCAATCATCACATTGAAAAATGAGGAGCCAATCACTCCCACCGGAGGGGAGAATACGTCTGATGAATGTCCTGGGGAGGGTATTGGGACCCCAGGGTCGTTTTGGACTTGGACCACAGATGAACACACTGACAGCTTCTCACCCTGCCCCTACTGCCTGGTCAACATGCCAACACCAGGATAACACAGATGAATAAACCTGAGTTGCATATGGATGAAAATTCAACAGGTATCTGTCTGTGTGCAAACTCCTTGTTTTCATTAAGGGTTAGTGCATGTGTGTGTGTGTCGGCGGGCAGATTACGCCAAAATATATACATGGTAAGATAACATTATCATTTTCTTAATATAAAAAGTTGTGTAATGATAAATGTTAAAATCATGTGTTTTCAATGCAATAAATGCAGTGGCCTTGGAATTTAAGTATGGACCACGGCTCCCATTAAACTTTTATTTAACATGAAAACTATCAGGATATAAGAGAAGAGTAGTTATTTTGTATTCAGTACTCATCTACCTAGAAGAAAGAATGGTGAAGTAGTTAAAGTAGTGGTTAGAGCAATGAACAAGTAATGAATGGTCACTGTTTCAAACCCAAAGATCTATGCGCAAGAGACTTGAAAATGCATTTATTTGCTGTGGGACACTAACCTAATTACCCAATGGAAACTAACAAAAAGCTTGCGGGTTAAGTTGAACACCAGTAATTTGTATACTTAGGTCACATATATACTGCATATTGCTATCATTCTGAATATTCATGCATTTGCAATTATGTCTGAGTATGTCTGAAATCTTATCAATCAATCAACTGATGGTTATAATAAAACGTCCAGTATGAACTGACAGAGACAACGTTTCTCTATGTGGTTCTAGCCATGGGTGAAAATAAGAAATATTGGAGCTAGTGATGTGAACAAACTCAAACAATTGAAGTTAAAACCATCAGTAGGATATGTAATTCTTTGTGCAATTTATTTATTGTTTATATTCAAACCTCTTTTTGAAACGGTTCAATTATTGGAAAAGCCTAAATTCAGGGGGAAATCATAACTGAAGTGAAGGCGGTTCTCTTCTCTCCATGCCCTGATCCATCCTTCCCTTCCTTCCTCTCCCTACCATTCCCCAGAGCTGAGCTGAACTAAAGGTTCACCTCTGGCCCACTGTATATGTGAGACCACAATGCTTGGCTTGGGTAGGCCAGGACAAGTCAATAAAACAAAGCCTGATGTTGCTGCCTCTCCCCACTCCCTGGCCACTGTAATTAAGGATAGAGTCCCTGAGCCACAGACACAGGCAAGTCTTTGTTGAGGCAGACACAGGAGACACTCCTAAGAATCTTAAGAGCCCAGACAGATAGGCAAAGAGACAGACATACAGAGGGATGGTTATTCTCAACAGTCAATTACCCAGTAACTGCTTAATTCACCCATGAATGAGGCCTGGATCAAACCAGACTCAAAGAGAAGTAGGATGGTAACTAAATTAATAGTAGGCACAAGAACAACATCCCCATTGTTCTAGTGCACAAGAAACACAATAGTACCTTTGGAAGGAGGGCTCACTCAGATGACACTGTGAAATCCTCAGTGTTCTCTAGTCTACAGTTAACTGTCCTCGTAGCCATATTTTGAATGTTTCAGATGTGGCAGGTCAGACGGGTATATATCAATCCTTAGAAGGTGCAATATACAGCATATCGTAGAGTACGTCCCCAAAATCTATTTTTATAAAAATGTTATAAATGTACCACAGACACCTACTGCATACCAGCATAGGTCCTAACAGTGCAACTGCAATTTAAAGATGCAAAGATGCAGCTAAACTGTCTTTGTTTTAAGAGTCTGCAGCACCGTATAACAGCTTTTTAGGATGTGTATATGATTGAAATGATTTCTTTTTCTTCTCTGTACACATGCTCGCGCTTTGCAAATCGCTTAGAGGCTTTCACTTCCTTCCAACTGTTTAGCCACTGACCTGCACAACTCAATGAAGGGTATTCGGATGAGCCCATTCGAGGGAGCCAAACCAGGCATCTTTACTAATATCACAACAGATTCAAGGTCTCTGCAAAAGTACTGTACAACTGATTGATTGACATTCAGGCTCATTCATTTGTATGTACTTGATTTCCCTTCCACACTGTTGGCTTATTTATCGATTATTGTGCAGAGGTACTTCTGTATTTCATCTGTTCTATGCTCTAGTCAGTGATTTTCTTTTGGTTAGATTTTTCTTCCTAAAATAATATAAGGGTGTTGATCTTAGTGATTTTCAGCTTCAACAAGTAATCCTTGCACCAGTGGTATAAGCAGTCTCTTTGATGTGTAAAGATAATTGTATTATCTTGGTGTTCTATTAATGTTATCGTAGCACAAATAATACATGTGTATCTGGTTGACACCATCTATCCTTTCTCTGACTGCACTCAGGCCTCACACACATACTCACAACATGCTCAATGTTACCCTTAAAATAAAACACACAGCTAAAATGAATTGCCCCCTTTCGTTTTAAATATGAGTGCAAAAATGTGAACATGAATAACCTAATAAAAACAAACATATTTACAGTGGCCTCAATCCATGCCCTTGGAACAATGTGGTTTGGTTGGATTATTTATGCCATGTAAGTGAATGCAGAGAAATTCAATTTTCCTTATGGCCAATTTCTTACTGAACTAAGGATGGATGTAAACAGCATATCAGGTGTTGATCAATAATTATCCTTTACAACTACTAAGCAATAAATTAATCACAGCTCAATGAAAACACAACGAAAGAATGTCTGCCTCAGTTTGATAAAGAAAAACATTTATTTGAATTTGAAGTGATATCTTAAGGTTCCCTGTGGCTGTGGTGAATGAAAGCTTAACATTGTGTTGTATTATACTGGGGTAATATTTCGGTATTAGGGGCCATGAAGAATGAGATGGGCTAAATAGTATTTTTGCAATTCCATCTTTTGTCCACCCTGACTTCTTAAATAAGGGTCGGCCTATAGCGCCACATCTCAGTTTAAGCACACCTAACGCATGTGTTCAAGCACAGCTAAATCACATCTGAAAAAATGTATTTGACCTTAGTTGACTAACTCAAACGAGGATACATACTGCTTACAGTAACTCACAACTCACTTTCAAGAACAGAGTGCCTCCCGATGACACATATCTGCTGGGATGGCTGAGTGTTTCTGAAGGTGTGAGACAGTATAATTAAAGCACACTACACCAGACAGGACGCTAGTCTCATCGTCAATCTAACACCTTCATTTTGCAGATGTGCATCCATTTCGACACTCTTTAGTATGACTCAGGTGGGGATTAAGCTCAAACTTCCAAGATATGGGCAGACACTCCAACCACAAGGCCACACAGTTGGTGAGACAAAAATGTGTAATTTTATATTGGCCACGAGTTGGCATTCATACAGGTGGGGAAATGAAGGACGATTTGCAGATGTTTATTTGGTTCGTACAACGCAGCTCTCACAGAGACAGACTGTGTCAATATAGACGATCATGGATAAATGTGTTGTTGGACGTGCTATTTAGCTGCGGGCATAGACAGATGCTGTAGGTGGCATTTAACCACCAGCTCTGGGTATGTGAGCTGTTGCTGTGGAATTGCAGAACCTGAGCATTATTCATAGCACGCCTGTTACCCAGAATGTCATCCCAATTAACAGACAGGTGGTCTGGGGCAGAAAATGCCAGTCTGCCGAATATAGGGAAGTAATGTCCACAAATGGCCTTTTCAACATACATAATGTCTTGAATCATGGGAGATTCTTATTCTTCTTGATAATTACTTTCTAAACATCACATCCAGGTTCATAGAAAGTTAAACTGGCTAACATGACGCCAAGGTCGGCACTCAGAAGGCCTTTTCTATGTGTTCTGTAGGTTGGGCTGGTGTCATGGTTAGGCAAGCTTGGTGTCTCAGTGCAACTTAGCGGTTTCGGAGAACAAATGTCCTGATCTTTGCCTCTCCCAACCCAATAAGAGTTGATGCAAGGAGAAAAATATTACAAATTAGAGACAAATATGGGTAAACTGGTGTTTCTTGTGTCTCTTGTCACCTTGTTTCTTGACCCTCTCTTTATTTGGACATGAGGAATGTCCCAAGACCCAGTTGCCTGATGTACTAGGTTAAGGGAGCTCAGGACCAAAGGAAAACAGAACCAGGGGCACCACTGAGGCCTACGGCACTGATTGTACAAACCACAGTTTTACATGTGGAAGAAGAAACATCACCCTGTAACCTTTAGGTGACAAGATCAAACGCTGTCCTTCCAGCAGAGGATTGAGGATGTAACTGATCCAAAAGGATCCAGACTTTGACCCACTAGATGCCCAGAGAGTCTTAAACAAACCTCCCGTAAAGGGATTCCTGTGCTTCCCTCTCTTTTCACATTTAAAGCAAAATGAACACCAAAGAAAGCAACACACCAAAGACAGATACAATACAGTACAGTACAATAGTGTACTTGGCCATCCTGCTGAAACAAGAGCAGTTTAACTAGTGTTAAAACATGAGATGCTGTGAGGTATGTGGTTGGTTGTGAGAAAGTTCACAAGACTGAAGAAAGCCTTCTCCAGTGTGCGAGGTCTGCCAGTCAACCATTTCAACATCCCAGGATCTGAATAGTGACCATTTCAAACTAACTATGTTGCTATTTCAGTTTTTAATTGTACATAGTTCAGTTTTATATGTCAATGTACAATTATTCAGTAGATACTGCACTGGTACTTTCACTGGTACTGCACTGGTATTTTCACTAACCGCCAATCCAGTTTAACTTATCACAACTCAATGGATACTTATACTTATTCCAAAACGTACTCAAATTGATACTAGTTCCTTTGTCATTTTTACTAGTCTCCACTAATTGTTTTAGACTGGAATATTATTAGATAGAATTGGGTGGTTTGGGTGAATTTAGTACAGCAATTATGTACAACATAAATAAAAACAAATAAGAATAATGGATTGAGCATTAATAAATTAATAAAAAGTATACAAAAAATAGGTTATAGATTTGTCTAGTTGAGGGTTGTGTGTGTGTGTATGTGGGGAGGGGTTATAGATTTGTCCAGTTGAGGGTTGTGTGTGT
>JACXGJ010018528.1:0-10151 GCA_016801105.1 Esox niger | reverse complement strand
AGCCTCCTAACGCGTGGAACTCCAATCACATGCGATGCACCTCCCCCAGCCTCCTAACGAGTGGAACTCCAATAACATGCAATGCACCTCCCCCAGCCTCCTAACGAGTGGGTCGCTGCTGGTGTTAATGAAGCCAAACCGAGTTATCTCTGAGGCAGTCCTGTTTTACAGGCCTCATCTGGCTTTCTCCACAGCTGTGCCCCTTTCCTTTTGTTATTACTATCAGCCCTTTTTCTCTACGCCTCATTTCCCCTCAGTAAAAATAGTACATAGACACTGAGAAAAACATCACTCCTGACAATGGGACTGGTTGCAGGATCAGGATGGTATGTGCAATTATGGAGAAGGAGGTAGTCTGTGTGAGAGGCCAAACCTCGAGGGGGCTCTGAATAAAAGCCAAACCGTCATCAGCCATGTTATTCCTTTCTGTTGTTGAAGAGTTAAAAATAAGGCGGCTACGTGCCATGCTACAGGTCGTGTGTCAGAGGGTTGTGGACATCCTGCCCCAGTCTGGGGTGTGTGTGGATATACTCACGAAGTACTTAGTGACGGTCGTAGCTATACTGACTGAGACTTGATCGGTTTACCAGCTGTGGTTTCATGATGATTAGATTGGCATTAATATCTGAGAGATCTCTTTTTCTGGGTCAAAGCATCTGAGTTCTTCCTGTATGTTACAGAGGCAAGTGCGTGGTAATTTATTAAGTAGGGACTTTTTCTATTTTGATTATGGTGAAATGAATTAGCCCGGAGATGTCCCCATACAGATATTATTATATTAAAACCTACAGAAAGGATATCGCTAGCAACACGCTGTCACAACCACACACCCTAGAGATAAGTGAAAATCATGCTTTATTGATACACTCATCAGGTAGGTTTCAATGCATTTAAATATAATGTCTAGAAAATGAGTCCTTATTCAAATAAATTATTTGAGAAATGCATACAGTATTTCTCTGCATTTTATCCCGTCCAATAGACAAAGTTCGAGTAAGCATCATGACCACCTGAATCATACTGTGGTCTGAGGAACTACTTCAGAGCGTCGAGCCACCAGCGCAAACTGTGTTTAATACCAGGGGTGCCACAGCATGTCAAATGACAGGGAGACTGAAGGGCGGAGCTTCTCTCAATCCCAGCTAGTTTGCGGGGAGATGGAGGGGTAAGTGGGCGACTGATCATCTGAGTAGATAAAGGTTCCACTGTTTTGCCTACGTGAGGAATGGAGCTCCCCGTCAAGGCCCGAAGACACTGAAAGATAAATAGAGGAAGCCGGCTGGCTCTTTACCCACAGACCGAGGGTATGATTACATCTTCGGTCGAGCATATTTGAAATTGTACAGGCGGTACACTCTAAATGCCCCATAGGTCGGCTTAATAAAAAATGATCTGTTCGTTTTTACTGAGCAGTATGCAATGCTTCAGTGACACGCTCTGAATAAAGGGTCAAGGGTCATGCTTAGTGATGGCTCCTGTTGCACAACTCCCTTTGAACTGCGTTGGTGAAACATCTGGGACTTAATGTCATCTTTGACCAGTAAGGAACCGACCGATAATGTTCACCTCTCTCTGTATTTCTTAATGCCTGACTGTATGCCCATTCTTGATTGGATTTCTATGCTCTTACCCTCATTTCTAGACTGTGCGCATCTCTAGATGACTCTCTACTTCTCATCACATTTGCCATCAGTCTCCGTTTAAATCATCTATAAGGTTCTCTCATGCAGAGTTCATACATGTTCTCCTCCGTGTGGGAATCAAACATACAAGCCCTGAAGTGGCAATGCCATTATTTTACCAAGCAAGCAACAGAGGACCCTTTCTCCGTCTCTCTATTTCTAATGATCTCTCTTTCATTATTTCTCCTTAATGCCTGCGCCAGTGCACACATCAAGGCTCATGGTCACATTGAGGTACGGTCAGTAGGACCATCGAAGCTTAAACTGATATATGATCCCTTATCCAGATCTATTCAGACCTCTGGAATGTACAGACCAATGTAAAGGTCTGTGTATATTAGACTGAATCATTTCGTCCACTACAATGATATGTCTGTGTCTCTAATGAGTCCAGATTCGAGTTCACAATTCACCAGTGAATTGCATTAGTGCCCAGTAAGTCTGCTGGCTAGAAACAGCAAAATTACACCTTGTATTTGGCGCTGCATGCGAACCCAGCCTGATGCAGATCAAGATAAATAATGACAGCTGGATGCTGTTAGTTGGAGATCATCTACCTAATGAGATGCACTTCATTAGAAACAGTCATCCATGTGGACCAGGGCGGTCCAGCGGTCAGACATAATCAGCCCGCTGCGTGACCAGCAAACAGTATCTCCTCTATCTGAAATGTTTCTGTTCATAAAGCACAAAAACACATCAAAATATACAGTATTTTTAAAAGTAACTAAAACAGAAATGCTATGTTTAAACTTTTCTTTCACGTCCAGACGACATTCGAGATTACAACTAAGCGCGTAATCAACATCAACTCGGAGAATACGAGGTTCTGAAGAATAAAAGCAATGTAACGGAATCTAATGGTTCCCATGCACCTTGGAAGCCATGCTTGTACCTTCCCTGTTAAACTAGGACTGGAACAGCGGTTGACCTCATCATTGAGTCATGACTAAATGGGTCAGACACAGGTCAGGAGGCTTCTGGCTGCTCTGAAGCATGCCCTCTGAGTCGCCTCTCTTATGTAAGAGCTTGGTGGCTCTGCAGCCTTTCTAATGGAACATCAGTGGATGGCATTTGCCCAGTTTAGCTGTAATGGCCTTTAAGTTACAAGATGTTCTTGCTTTGCCCTAAATTCTGTACACGCTTTTTGTGAATTTACCACAAAAGTCTTTCCAAATCATCCTTCCTTTTTAAATACACTTGTGGATTCATATGAACAGTCCCTGAATTAGGTTGTTTGGATTTAATCTCTGGGGACAACAGACAATGTGCATATGCATTACACTTGAGTTGTTTAACTTTCTAGAAGGTCTAGGGGCTCCATACAGTTCCTATTTTTTACAATATGAAAAATAGGATCTATGGACCACCTCGAACATGCTTTTCCAAAAACCCTAGGGATACCTGAAGTGTCAGCCTTAGGATGCTTTTCATGATGAATGAGTAAGGGCATGAGTAATACGTGTTGAAACCTTAACAGAACCTTCCGTAAGAGAATGGGCATCACACGCTCAAACTATCTTCATGCTGCTGAAATGGACCGATGTGTCCATACCCAGATCGTAAAGTAATGCGTGCACATTTTTTGCACCGATATCACTGAGAGCTATACTACAGTATAATTGAGTTGTGCGGTTGGTCTACTAAGATATCTTAAGTTGCCGTGGATTAGAGCGTCTGACCTTATTGGCAACTGTAATATTCTTTTAACATCGTCATTGCTTTTTGGCATCTGACGAACGGGTGCTTTTTGTCGTTGCGTTTTAGCAACTGACGAATGTGTAACCTAATCAGCTTAGTACCGCTTGGTTTCGCCTGGCTTTTGCCTCGCCTTGGTTTTGCTCCCGTGTGTCACTTCTGGAACAGTTCTCACACCAACTATGCTCGCTCCTAGACCTGATCCTGACAGGCACGTACACACTGCATTTCAAACCTATTTGGACTGGCAACATTTCCGGTTCCCAAACTTTGCATGACCTCCATGCTCTAAAAAGAGAAATGGAGGGGTAACTTTCCCAAAAAGATTCCTAAGCATTGGAATTGTTGTTGTTTTTACTCGATGACCCGATTGCTACCGTGTCAAATATCTTGGGCGCTGCACCAAATGTTCATGCCTTTTTGGGCCTCTGAAGTTCCATTTGTACTTCATACCACCTAGGCAGTTCCGATTTGGGATGTGAGAAACGATGGTTGTGAGGCGCCAGCTAAACGAATATGACGCGTCTGACCCAGTTGTATCTAATTGACTCATTAACAGAATGTTCTTGCATAGATTGAGTCTTCATATGCAACGCGTTTTTCGTTGGCGTTGGAAGGCCTGTGTCCACAGATGTTGCATTTCAAGTCTCCTGCAGATCAATCATTCAGTGGGAAAATGAAGGTCGACACCTTACGATGTTAGATGGAGTTTGTTGATGGTTGAAAGGGGGAGAGTGGACAGACTACACTAATGCTGTTGTAGGTTACTGTATGTTGGCTGCGTGGTTATTCATGAGGACACACTTGGTTCCTCTGTTGCATTGTTTTTCAGTGATCTCCATATCTCTTCTCTGAACCAGAAGAACATTCTGTTCTCGGTAGCTTTCAAAGTGAATGAAGGTGAGCAGATAGAAATGTTTGAGAATCCTTGAAGACATTGCTGTATAGGGTCTACTGCTGTCTTTGCTGTGCTGAAATGACATTTAAAAATGTCACCTTGATTATCATATCACCTGTGTGTATGTCTGTCAAATATACATTTCTGATCCAGGTGTTTTTAGTAATTGTCAGAACAATTGTTGCTGTTTGCGGAAAATGTATCATAGCAGAGATCAATTAGGCAAATGTGTTTCTTATTAGTAGAGCCACTATGATTACCTAATTATTCATTTGAAATTGTTTTCCAGCTTGAATGTCCCACCATGAAAACCAACCATTTGATTTAGAAGATAAAATAAGAGTGACAACTGATTCTCACTTTTTACACCAGAGACGGCAATGCATCCCCCTCCCTAAACAACCTGCTGTACACCAGTAACGTCATTTTGACTGGGATTTGTGGTGATATGCCTGAGACAAGTTGAGATTCCCTTTTCTAAGTGATTTTTGAAGACCCTAAACATATCAATAGGGTGATCATGTGACGTGTGAAAATATAAAGGTGCACTGGAGTCCTGCCACTAATATTAACAAGACTGAACAACATCATCACTCTTCTTCATCTTCCCTTACTGAGCAAGACTGGAATAGTATTAGCATTGCATGTGTCTAAGCCAATATTAGAAGACTACACAGCAATGCGAATTGATAGACGGATCAGCAAGAATCTTTTTAAATGGGCAGTATCTAAGGCACTTTTCAGGATTTTCTGGTCAGTTATGCTTGGATTTCTCCTAGTATTACAGTAAATATTGCACATGGTCCCTGTAAGTCATAGAGAATGGGGAGCATATTTGTATTCAGATTTCCTTGTTTTCTTTTCTCTGCTTGTTTTTCTTTTTTAATAGTTTGTTTCTTCTGTTCCGGTGTGTATACTACACACATATACATACACACACACACGAACACACACACACACACACACACACACACACACACACACACACACACACACACACACACACACACACACACTGACACACATACACAAAATACACATCTAGTATATTTTTCGTTAAAATTCCTGTTTGTGTTAATGAATATATACATTTAATACAAAATATGTGTAACACTGCGGTAGAGTCTTTTCTCCCATGAAAGGTTCCTTGTCTTGTAGGTCTCTGTATTTGCTATAATCTCACAGGACCAGCTCTGGGAGATTTTAGCTGCAAGAGACGTGATTCTTCCCATGTGTTCCCTTACACGACTTCTCAATTTCTATACCGTGTTGCCAAACCACTGAAAGCCACCCATGCTGCTTTTTGCCCTGCTGTTTATCTCTCTCCAGTTCATGCTATCGATGGCGTTGCTTGCCGGAGTCCCTGAACGCGCTTGTTCCAGGCCAGGAGACTGACAGGCAAACATTCTTTATTTTTGTAAGGATATGGTTCTTGTTGGGCTTGGACGGTTTCAACCTGGACTGTGTCCGATGCAAATGAACTGCAGCGACGTGGATTGGAGTCAGGCCCGGTCTTTTTTCAGCAAAACTCTTTTCTCCCGTTCCCTTCTGACGCTATCCAATACAACATAACTACCTGAAAATGCATTTGAAAATCTGAAATAGAAAAGGAGAACCTTTCTTGACTATAGTTTTCATGTCTGTCTTTTTATTGCAATGCAGCAGTGTCCTTTTAGAATGATGGGCAGAGTGGAGCAATGACCAGGGGTAGGATTGAGACTGGCAATTGTTTGCAATGCCATATCAGATAACTACCTTAAGGGAGGCTCTATCAAGTTGACACAGTATGGGGATCACTAAAGTCTGCTGTGGGGTTCTGTGGCACAAAGGCCGGTGTATGCTGTCCTACACATTATGAATCAGATCTAAACCATACCTTTGAGCATACCTTCGTGTCCTGGTCTTTTGTGGAGATGCTTTGTACTGTAGAACTCTACATTTAGAGTTGGATGGAGTTAACAATGGTCCTTTTCAAAGTGTGACAAATCCACCAAAAAATTGGAAAATCCCCTTGCCTGGGGCATGTAAATAGAACGCTTGGCATGTGGGCCCGCTCCTGAGATATAATTTATTTGAATGTAAAATGTCCTTAGATGTTATTTATTATCATATAAATGAACTTCTCTTCATGTACTGCTATTTCAACACCCAGTACAACCAACAGGGGACCGGAAACCTCTCAGAGCCTGATTCCTTTCTATGTTCTTGCCTTCTAGTTTCCCTTAGTCTAAATTCTTCTCTTTTAACTTATCTGCGAAACACTGTGTTAAAATTGCTAATGTAGAATAAAAAAATACATGTGATTCCTAAAAATCTGGTTGTTGTTGAAGGGAAAGAAGGTTTATGTCATTTATGGGTGTGGCTGTCCCATTTGTCAGTGGATTATTGAATCAGTTGGCTGAAGAAAACAAATCAGCATCCTATTCTATAGTAGGTGCTACTACAGGTGTTGTCGATTTTCTTACCCATTAATCTGGAAGGTCATTTTTTGGTCAGGATTTGCAAAGTGTGAATCACAATGCCATTAATAAACAACAAAAGCCAATACCTGACCCTCTCAGTTGGGGAGGGCCCCCTAAATATGTTGGTTAGATCCGAGTCAAGATACACTACATGGACAAAAATGCTTTTAGAGTATGCCCAATATTCAAAATGTTAAATTAGTCCAGTTTTAAAGTTGACCTGTTCTAGCATCTCCTCCACACATGGCTCATGTACAACCTAAGGGGCCATCTTTGAAAATGTTAGAAAAGGTCCAGTTTAAAACCCGTAACTTACATTTATCTCATGATAACACAATTGATTCAGGGTCCCCAATAATGGGTTGCTAGGCTGGAGAACAGTCGTGTTTCATGTAGATAATCATTATTGCACAGTATTTCTATTAATATTCTATCAAATCATTGAACCTTTGTACCTGGAAATAGTAACTAGAGAAACCAACAATACCATGAATGTCAATTCATTTTCTCCTCTATGATAATAATCAATCAATCAATCGTCCCTAATGTCATTTCAGTTTTTATTTTGTTGTTTTAGCTGCAATATATAAAAAACTACAACTAAAACAAAACTATTTACATGTCATTTGCGGGATTGTTGTCACTAAGCAACATAATGATCTCTAATGGCCGCACTGCTCTGAGCTGGTATGTTGCTGACTGGAGGTGAAGATGCAATTTCCACAGAGTGTAGAGTGTTTATGACTTTGGTCATTTCATTCAACTCTCTCTCCTAGGTGAAGGCCATAATCACCAAATTAGTGTGACAGATAATTGAAGAATGGATTATAATGCCTTCGGGCTCTGGCAAATGAAAACCTTTAACTGAAATACCCAAACATTGATTATCTGTAGGTTTACTCGTTTGGATATATTGTATACTTTCTTTTCAGTTTAAATTTTTATAGTGAATGTCTATTTTTCTGTAGCTGATGGTATAATATAAAGTGCCATGGAAAAACTTCAGATTCTCTATTGTTGTATATTTTTGTCGCTAAATGTTTTTTATCTTAAACAAAAGCCTAATATTTAATAGAGGGTACCTAAGAGAATTTACAAACAAGGATTTGATGATTGATTCCATGAATTTAATGAACAACAGGTGATCTTGTGAGGTCATGCATCAAAGTCTCATCATGCCTTTTAAGTATAGCATGGTCTGGTCTGAGATGTTATGTAATAACTAGGCTGTCAAAGTTAACACAAACGTGTACGATTAATTAAAAATGCATAACGCCGTAAATTTTCTTGCAGCTGTTAACGCAATTTGTTATTTTTCAGCCTCGCCGCCATCTGGTAAGAGCTTGACTTTAGCGGGAGCTGACAGGATTGCACTACTGTCAGGCATTTATGGTTTACCAGTAACTTTATTGCCGATTGACTTGACCTGAGCACTTCACAGGCATTTTTTTTCAATATATCATTGAAGAATTTGCATTAGTGTCTGGAGTTGTGTTTATTTGGCACAGGTTTAACAACAACAGTCCAAAAATAGGTGTTAATTTTGGCTCTCACCCAATATTTCCTCTTAGCATCAGAGCTAACAAAAACCGGGCTGAATCATCAATATGATTTTAGAGAAACCAAACCCAATGGAGAATCACTTTGCTAACCCTAACCCATGGAGAATGGTTTCACTCTTATCTTACTACCACACATTTCACATAGGCCTAATGTGGGCTGTGCCACCCGTGCCAATCATTATCAGCTAAACAAAATATGTAATGCTGTCAAGTTCAAATGGTCAAACCCCTCTTATTACAATGCAGAGTGACTGACATCTCAGCGCACTGTTTGAAATTAGCCACCAGTGTTAGCGGTCAGTGGCGCAGGTACAGTAGCTACGCTATTGGTCTGCGTGGATTGCTAAGCTCACACATCGCCAAACCAGGTGTGCAGGAAGAGAGAGGAGGGCTCTGTGTTCAACCCCTGCGCCCTGTGTGGCATGAGGACGCTGTTATGTGTGGAATGCAAGACCGGAGGGGGCCACGGTGCCCTTTGGAATGCCTGGAATGGTTTTCTTTCTCCATCCTTCAGTCTAGGGGACAGTCCATGGAGCAAACTGACCTCAGGGATGTTTATTTGCTGAAAGGGTGACGTGGTCAGTTTCGACCAAGTCGCTTTTCCTTTTTAGATATTCTTTCAAGGAGGTTGGTCTGGTTAATCTTTAGCGACCCTGCATCTTGTTTCTTTCCTGCTGCTCTCCCAGGGTGAACAGTGAGCAAGGTTCAAGTTTATTATGAAGTCTACTTTTTTTTTGCTTGCTTTCGGTGGCTTGTAGCCAATAGGTGGTGACTTCAGAGTTTAGCTTGGACAGTAGTTGGTGGGTGAGAAGACTGGACATTTTTAGTAACAACCAAACCAGTGGAGTAAATCTTAACCAAACTGGAACAGTAAAACACATAGTATGCTATACTTGCTTTATAAGGAAAAGGAATGTGGATTTTGTCATTATGTCTTGTGTAACAAGAGGTCAAATGGATTGTGCATCACTACAGGTTAGATCCCTTTGTTTCGTTGGGTACCCTCATTAAACCCTATGCAAGGATGAAACTATAACAAAGGGAAAAATGTTATCTACTTAATTCAAATCACCATGAAAATGCCCTTTTGTTTGCCAAGAAAATATTATAGCTAATGTTTTTACTGTGGTTGAGTTAGTTTTTTTCATTGTAAGACACATATCTCAACATTGACTGTCCTGAGTCTGCTGGGAGTTGTCACAATGACGCATTTCTTGAATCAAGAATTATATATATAGCAAGGATTTTAAAAATCATGTAAGCTCCCAGAATGGTTGTTTTAAAATAATGTGGTGTTACAGATATAACAGTAATGCTGTCATTTATCCTGTGCCAGCTTTTTTTGTCTATTTTGCATGTTTTTTTTACCACAAATGAAAGAAAGGAATGGAAAAAAAGCAACAGGGAGAGAGGAAGGGAGAGAGAGTGACATTCAGGAGGAGTCACAGTCTCTCCAGGGGGTTAAGAGGAGGTAGAGGGTGCTGTTCACCCAGGTAGATTAGTTTGACCTTTCTCTGTAAAATGCTCTCTGCCAAATTACTCTGTCCTGTGAGTGAGTGAGTGAGTGAGTGAGTGAGTGAGTGTGTGAGTGAGTGAGTGAGTGAGTGAGTGAGTGAGTGAGTGAGTGTGTGTGTGTGTGTGTGTGTGTGTGTGTGTGTGTGTGTGTGTGTGTGTGTGTGTGTGTGTGTGTGTGTGTGTGTGTGTGTGTGTATGACTGAACGTAATGTACAAATGTAATGAGAAATCTCAGCTTGTAAGGCCTTTCCACATATTCTTAATTTGAACAGCAAAAACATGCACATAATTTTTCAGAATTACAAGACCCACTTTTACAATTGAAAGAAATCTA
>JACXGJ010018527.1:0-10150 GCA_016801105.1 Esox niger | reverse complement strand
TTTCCTCTTCTCCACAGACAGAAGTGATTTCATGTGTGTCTGTGTTTCCTCTTCTCCACAGACAGAAGTGATTTCATGTGTGTCTGTTTCCTCTTCTCCACAGACAGAAGTGATTTCATGTGTGTCTGTGTTTCCTCTTCTCCACAGACAGAAGTGATTTCATGTGTGTCTGTGTTTCCTCTTCTCCACAGACAGAAGTGATTTCCTATGTGTCTGAGCACTGCAGCGGCCTGCCCATACGTCTCCATGCCTGTCTGTTCACTGGGGAGGAGCAGATACATGAACATACGGGGGGTTCTCCACCTAGACATGCCGCCATGGAGGAGGCAGCAGGGATACTGAAAGAAATGGCCCTGGCTGGCAACGGACGCTTTCACTGGACCAGTGAGACAGGTAGGGTAGAACACAGAGACCCACACACAGGTTAGAATTAGAGGGTACTGGCAAGCACTGTAAACCTGCTGATTCCTCAGCTAATGACTTTGTTCGCAGGCTATTGCTCACAGTGCATATGAGCCCTGGCACAACAACCATTCGAAGTCAAGCCTGAGACACATATTTAATGCGTAATATAAAAGAGAAGCTAACCAGCTAATAGTCTTCAACGCTAAACGTAATGCTCTTTATTAGCTACAGTAGCTAGCTTCTTTAGTTAAAACATTTTCTCAAAATTTGCTTGCTGGTTAATGATGACACGTGAAGTTTGCCATACGTTTCCATGTTTCTTTGGAAGTGTCTAGGAATACGTTTTCTCAGTTAGTGTCAGTGCTGTCTTCCAGATAGTTCTATACACTGGATGGTGTTGGTAGTCTGGTGTTGAGGACTTCTGTGTTCAGTGAGTCTCTGAGCATGTCTGTCCTCCCCCAGGCATCCTGGAGAGTGATGACATATCTGCTCTGATTGCAGAGATGGAGAAGGCTGCCAGTTATTGGCAGAAGGTGAGATAGAAGCAGCATGGGGAATTATTAAACAACCACAGGGTTTACACATCTGTCCATAATTGTCAAAAACATTTTTGAAAATGGGCTTCCCCCAAAAAATTATACGTTTTTAGTGATAAACTTTATGTCCTTGTATTTGTGTGTGTGACTTCAGAGCTCAATGCTTTTGGACTCTGTTACCCAGAGGTCGGGTTGTATGAGCCCAGAGGAGAGACTTTTTAAACCCTTGGTGCCGAGACTCAGAAAAGGACCGCTGCCCCCACCCCGACCCACAGCACTCTCCCTTGCCAGGCTGGTTAGAGAACACACGCATGTGCACGTCCACACACTCATTTTCTATATTCATTACAACTATATGAACATTTCCTTGTTATCAGAGAATATCAAAAAGAATATCAGCTTATCAATAGAGGGAAGTTACAGTCTGCTTAAAAATATGGATGATAACTTCATTTTTAAAAAATCTGTATATTATGCATATTAAGGCTTTATGATGCTAAATCTTACCAGGCTAGTAATTTGTCACCCATGTCTTTGTTTTCTGATGATAGCAAATGAAGGAGGGCCGAGCAAATGAGTGTTCTTCATCTAAAAAGGCATTAGTTTGGCGTCCCGGCAGTGCCACATCTGCCTTCTCCACGGGTCAGTCTGCATTCTAAGTAAAAAAGAAAATCGTACTCTTTCCTTAGTGTTATTAAAACGGCTTTTACTGAAGCCAAATGGCTCCTGGGAACACCAGCAGAAAAGCATGGGCATTAGAGCGTACATACAGTGGGGAGAACAAGTATTTGATACACTGCTGATTTTGCAGGTTTTCCTACTTACAAAGCACGTAGAGGTCTGTATCACAGGTACACTTCAACTCTGGGAGACAGAATCTCAAACAAAAATCCAGAAAATCACATTGTATGATTTTTAAATAATTAATTTGCATGCCATAAGTATTTGATACGTCAGAAAAGCAGAACTTAATATTTGGTACTGAAATCTTTGTTTGCAATTACAGAGATCATTCGTTTCCTGTAGTTCTTGACCAGGTTTGCACACACTGCAGCAGGGATTTTGTCCCACTCCTCCATATAGACCTTCTCCAGGTCCTTCAGGTTTCGGGGCTGTCGCTGGGTAATACGGACTTTCAGCTCCCTCCAAAGATTTTCTGTTGGGTTTGGGTCTTATTTCATGCAATAAATTATTTAAAAATCATACAATGTGATTTTCGGGATTTTTGTTTTAGATTCCGTCTCCCACAGTTGAAGTTTACCTATGGTAATATTTACAGACATCTGCATGTTTTGTAAGTAGGAAAACCTGCAAAATCAGCAGTGTATCAAATACTTGTTCTCCCCACTGTATAATGTAATTTTTTCTGTTTCCAATTTGCAGAAGCTGAGTAGAACAAAGTTTAATTACATGGTTACCTGTGTCCCAGCTTTACATTTAAATGTACGTTCCTCCGAACGTGTATCCTTCCAGATCATATGGACACACCTATCTATCTGGCTAAATCCTAAGATATGCAGATTCACATTCGGGTGCAGAATGAAGTATATCCATGCCATTGGAAGTATTAAAATGAGTTGGTAACCTGACAGCACTTCACCAGATGCAAACCAAAACAGAGTGATTCAAACTCACATTACTGGATTTTCAGATACAGCTCAGCAAACAGAGCAATATTATTTATTTCTCAGACTTTGTAAATTCATCTGCCTTGTTAAAGAAAATCTAATATGAAAGCAGTTGTTAGGTATAGTTACACCACCTAAATGACTAAACACAAGATATTGTCTTATTTACTCTACAGGCAGTCTGTTGACACAGTGTTATAGCAATCGATGTGTTGGTTTATTTTCCCTGCAATGTTTCCAAATGCTAATGTTTTAGCATGTGTGTCTCAAATTCCATGCATGCCATGGTTCCAACATTAGCAAATTTCAATTATCATATGATGCAAAATCTGTATAGCATTTAGCAATTAACCTGTTTGTTGAGTCTCTTTCAGCCAAGTGCATGACTGGTTTGGGTCAAGTTGAGACTAAAGTCAAGCAGAGGATGCCATCTCAGGTCTCCCACTCTGTTTTCTACCTGGAAGATGGAAACATAGGTAAGATTGTGTGCGTGTGCGTGCACGTGTGTGTGTGTGTGTGATCATACTGTATATGACTGTATTTTCTTCATTGTTGTTCCCTAGGTGTGGTTCTCAAGTCCCACCCTGAACCTAGAAGTGTCCGGAAGTCCATCCCCATAGCGCTTCTGCCAAAACACGAGGAAATCTGCTCAACCAAACAGGTGCAGTAGAAGATCTGTGTCCTTTAAACTGTCCGATGTGTGACATCAAGGCCAACATAAAAAAATGCTATATACAGTCACAACGAGACAACAGGTGTTCGTTCCTCTTATACCGCTGTCATTTACTCAGATATTTCCTACGACTAATGGTAATTCCTAAAAATACAATTTGACGACTGGTAACGCACATTGCCTGGACTGTGGCAAAAGTCAGGCTGAATATTGTTCGTTATTAGTGTAGTGACAAACCTCCGCCATGCAGCCCATGAAAGACCAAACTGGTCCAATCGCTGTTATCTTGCAGGGGTATTCAGGTCTATTCCTGGTCAGTTACCCGCTCCTAGTTTTGTAGGTCTGAATTAGTCCCAGACTGGAAGAAAAAAACGCCCCTCTATATTGGGTGATTCAGATACATGATATCTGATGAAGTGCAATCTCAGGAGAAAACATACACTTTTGCTTGCGTTTGCTCACATTTCAGACTTTAATCTCTTTGTTGACTTTTCTTTTCTTTCTTTTTTGTCTCTGAACTGTAGTGGCTGAAGAAATTCAGTATTAAAAAGCAAAAGCTTGACCTCAACCAACTGATGTCTGGACATGACTGCACACATCACAGAAAGCTGGTCCCCTCGGTACTCAAGAGTGTGGCTGCCAAATACTGCTCAATTTTCCCCAGTGTACATATTAATGTGAGTAGCAGGAGAAAGTCATCATTTCTCAGTAAAACACAGTCTGAATAATAAACATTCACCAAGCACAAGTTGCAGTATAATCACAAATTGAAGTACCAGTATACGGTGCGTTTGAAATGTGATGAATTAGTTTGAGGTAAACACCATGAGTAATCCAGTTAACTATTCACAAAATCCCATGGTTGGTGTCCTTTTTCAGGGATCTGTGAAGCATCTCCAGCTGACTCCTGGAGAGATTAAACAGTACCTTACTCAAACCGAGAGACTCCTCCACCGCTACACACAAAGGATGGCCTGGTTGCTCTCTGGTACATCTCTCTCTTTCAATTTCAGATAAAATGGCTAATGTACAAAAGGCATTTGTTTACTTTGTCTTAGCAAAGACATAATAAATAACAAAAGTGTGTATATTTCTTTACAAAATACTAAGTATTACACACACAGAACGTTTCTTCTCTATCACAGAAACTGTGAAGTGGTCGATAAGATGCAAATAGGCTAGCTAGCATAAGAGTGACCTCCCCTCCTTGATTGGCAACTTACATCAAGGACCCTCGTGTGTCCTACTGAGGAAGAGTTTGTCCCAATAAAATATATAAATAAGGATATGGAGTATTCATCCTACCTAGTTTTCAGCTCTGCTATCTCCGCCCAGCATTGGTTTTCTTTCTGGTTTGCTATGATTTAGAAAACAGATCCAGTTGGCTAACAACTTGTCTTCTCTTAACTGACTCATCCATCCTGTGATCCATGAGGTAAACGTACACCCAGTATCGCTTGTTCCAATAAAAGGTGTGGATGTGCTTAGCATGGTAAAGAGCTTAATGACTAGTCCCTCCAGCGGGGCAGTTTCTACCACTCCCCCTTGAATGATTAAAAAAAGTATATTCCATACCGCCTTTGTATCTGCTATTTTTAGTATGCATACATTTATAATCAATTTCATACTCACATCGGTGTGTTGAAAGCTAGCACTTTTCATTTGGGATCACCTTTGTGAACATTCTTTGACTGATGACGCAAGTAAAGTGCATTTCCTCACCACCTCTCCTTGATTGCATTTGAACTTATTTAAATGGGAAATTCGAAGACAGAAAGGTGCCGAGGAAAATCTCTACCTCTGTATCCTTCTGTACCATGGAAGTATAATAATTACAACATGCAACCTTTACAATGATGCTGTTCTGATCTGCTTATATATGCTCTATCTAAAAGGCCTTTTGAATTGACCTGGTCAAGTTAACTATAGTTTAATAATTAATTATGTTCACTTTATGAATTATTCAGTTTTTACTTAGTCCATTTAATTAATTAGTATTTGAAATACAATTAACTTCAGTTGGTTTACCATCCCTGTCTTTCTCATTTTTATTTCAGATTTGCACTTAACAGATGCTTTTAGGTACACATGCTAGTTAACACATTGCCAATCAGCAGATCATAGGGATGCAGGTCTATATATAAGGCATGCAGGCATCCCTAAGGCTTAGTTGTTTGACTGCGTTTTAGAATGGGAAAGATGCCTCATCTCAGTGACATTGCCAGCTGACCTGCTGGGTTTCAGAATAATTCAGAGAATGCTGCTATATTTTTTTTAACAGTGATCAAGTGAGGGGCAATTCAGTGGGCAAAAACACATTGCTAATGTGATTGGTTAGAAGAGAATAGCGAAAAAAATGTAAGCTTACAGGAAGGTCACACTTACTCACAATTACCACTCTATGCAGCAGTGTGCAGAAGGGCATCTCTGAATGCACAATGCATCTGACCTTGAAGTGGATGGAGACAGAAGGAGGTCCTACCCGATACTAGATAGGTGTACCTAGTTTTAGATTACTATTATAACCTTGCTCCGTGCTTCACTCTCTCCCTCCCCAGGTAGCAGACGTGTGTTTGGGGTGGTGCTGGAGAAAGAGGTCTGTGTGTTGATTGATGTGTCTGGCTCTATGGCTCCCTACCTGGAGGAGCTGAAGAGCCAGCTGGCCTCTCTCATCTGGGACCAGCTGCATCGCAACACAGTCAGGTAGTCGCCACTTTCTGTTAAGTGTTTCCAAGAGGACAATTACAGACAGCTGCGACCTTTATATAAGATCTCATGGGCTTAATGATTTGTATTTCCGTTCTTTAACAGATTGTGATCCCTTTTTCTTTCTTTTATAAATAACTACCTTATCAGCAGTGAATCGTATATGACTAAAATCTCATTACGGACACAAGCTACTCCTTTGGTTCAGTATGTTCTTTCTCCGCAGCGGCAAACAGCCGATATCAACAATGATTGGAAAATGATTTTACATCCCCATTCATCCCCTATTTAGTTTATACATAGACACATGTATCTGAGTGTATTACCTCCAGGTTTTCCCTGCTTGCGTTCTCTGGGGGCGTGGCTGTGTGGCGGCCAGCCCTGCAGGAGCCGACAGAGGAAGCGTGTGGCAGTGCAGTGCAGTGGGCTTGTCAGCTGGACTGTCATGGGGGGACCAACACCTTGGAGGCCCTGCAGGTGAACGCTTCAGTAACTGGCTGTGTCATGTTCTGTCATCTGCTGTATGCAAGTGCATTGAAGCCATGTACTCCCCCTGAATTTTTCAAAGCTAGTCATACTTTCTAGCTACAGAGTGACCTGCACAGTCACTTTCATAGTCTTTAATGTAGGGTAAGGAAGTTAGCAATTGTGCTCCAAAAAATTCTCAAAATGATTCTTGAAAATATAGGAACAAAATTAAGTTTGCATTAACATTCAGAATTTTCTTTTGTACATCTCAGTCTTGAGGAACTGTGTTGTGGCCTTCCATGGTTTCCTGGCTCATTAGGGTAGATAAGTGAGGTAACACACAATCTGTTTGTCATCTGTAAACAACACTAAAATTGAGAGACAATAATTTGTAAATCTTGGTTAATTAGTCGGAGCACTTGATCGCTGCAATCCTAAATATACCGTTAGGGTTTCAGAGATTTCTGAATGTATACTCAATGTATTATTGGAGCAGGAAACATTTAAAAACTCCTTTCTCAATTTAAAAAGCACAAGTTTGACTTAAATTCATTTGTAATTCAAATGATTTTCAATAGTAATCTGAAAAATGGCGCTTGAAACAAGCGAAACAAGCATTTAAAATGTGTCACGTTATAACCTCTGTATGTTGGCCTCGTCAGACTGGCTGTGGCTTTGGGGATGGTGTTGGCCTGTACCTGCTGAGTGACGGGAAGCCAGACGCCAGCTACAGCCTAGTCCTCAGAGAGGCTGAAACACTGACCGCAGGAAAACGCATCACCGTCCACACGGTCTCCTACAACTGCACTGACAGGTCTGATTTCCACCTCTGACTGTATGACTGGAATATTTCATCTATTATACAATGATGCTGAAAATAATGTGGGTGTCTGATTAGTCCATCGTCTTGACTTTTATTCTGATAGCTCGGCCAATGACTTTCTGAAGAATCTGGCCCACAAGACAGGGGGTCGATACCACCGTTGTCATAACGATGACATGGACGTGATTAGCGGGCAATTGGCGTCAAACCTCTGTGATGGAGATGTGAGTGGACATGCACACAATCCAATGAACAAATGCAGTTGCAGTTAAACTGTGTTTAGATTGTTAATCAAACCTGGCATTTGTGTATGTGTGTGTTTGCGTGTGTTTGCGTGTGTTTTTGTGTGTTTTTGTGTGTGTGTGCGTGAGTGTGGATGTGTGTGTGTGTACACATATGTGCTTGTGATCTCATTCCAACAGAAACCAGTGGTGCTGGCCCACCAGGGAGATGACTTGAGGAGACTGTCTGAAGAAATTGACAAATTAAAACATTTCCAGGACCAGGCACGTGCCTTCAGGTTAGTAACCAATCATCATTGTAATTTAAGAGACTGTATTCATACAATATTTACGGGTCCCATAGACCTATTGGGGAGCTAATATGTTTAATTTGGCATATTCTCTCTTGTTCTTGACTGACCCGAACCTGTTTTTGGCAGACAAATCCTTTTGGAAAAGAAATATCCAGAAGAAGCCTAATTTTTACAACAACAAACATGACTACAACAATTCTGTAAAATGTGAAAATTTTCAATGAATAAAATGAATAGAGGTTCTTACAATGTTAACACCAGTGTGCATAAATTACCTTGAAGAGACCTAATTCATACTATTATGTATATTATCTCATTTGAGTGTAAAGTATGTTCTGAAATATCTTCATGATAGAATCCAAAACGGCCTAGTCAATGTTCAGATCTAACCCCATTCAGATGTTCTGCTGCAACCTACGAAGAGCAGTTCCTGACCAATAACCCGCAAATGTTGCAGAGCTTTCTACAGTGGGACAAAATGATTTCAATGCTATGTGAGTGACTGATCAACAAATAAAAAACAAGTTTTGTTGAAATCATTGCAGCTGAAGGTGAACCAGTTACTGAGTGTGGAGGGGCAATCACTTTTTCACAGAAGGGGATATTATGTGTTGCTGGACTTTGCTCATTGAATGAATTAACTGTAGATAAGAACACAGAATGTAATTTTGTATTGTAAAAAACATAATCGTTGTCCCCTCTTCTCTGTGTACATTTACTTGGTGGAGTAGTGCTGCTAATGGTGACATAAATACATTTATGTCAAATACTGTGATTAATAATGTTTTATCAGACACCAACTCACTGCGAACTGAATCATTCCACATTTCATCAGGAGCTTATGCAGAAAAAGGAATATTGTACTCTAAGAATACTGTAAAGCAGGGGTTCTCAAACTAGAACCCTTGATTTAACCCTTGATTTAGCATGGAAATCAATCGTAATCATCAAAGCTTTATGAAAAGGTTGTTGTGGGATTTTACCTAGGCTATATTATCAGCATACTTTATGCAAGCCAGGCTGGCAGTTTTAGGGGTATGTTCCCAAGGCTAGCATATCATCTTTCTCTTTATTGAAAACAGATGGTTGAGGTCAACAACTCTCATTGAATATTCAGAAAACCATTCAAAGAATGAGATGTGTCCACAAATCCAGAGAGAAGATTAGATGGAAGCTTTTCTTTGTGTTTGTGGAATCTAGAGGAATTCGTTTCTGGACCGACGTCCCATTTTTAGTACAATGACATTAAGGTATTGTCTTTTTTATACAATATTTCTGATTTGACTTGAGTCAGATATAATATTATGGGTTCAGTTGTCCAGACAGGTGCAAACTGGCCATATGGCTTTTGGTAAGTCTTTGTTTAGCTTACTGTGCCTGTCCAACTTGTTTTGTTAGTTTTAAGGAAAATAATTCTAGAAATATATATATATATATATATATATATATATATATATATATATGGCCAGTGAGGGGTCCTGGAGAAAATAAATAGGCCATTGCAGAGCCCTCGGTAAAGAAAATGGGCTGATTTCTGGTCTATGTCCACCCAAGTACGAAGCAGAACAGTATTTCCAACAGTCAGGTTACCACATAAGCTTGGGATAGGTAGATTCCTTTATTATTTGAATATTTAGTTGACTATTCAATGAGGCGTCTTGTCTCTAGTCTCATGAATATGCATAGACCATTTCAAATTCCAATATGTTTTTCTCAAAGTTTCTAGGAGTTCATATGTATCACATACTTAGGCTACAAAACAACAAAGCATAATAAAACTTGTATTTGACCTTATGCCGCATATTTATTTTGATCAAATTCAAAACTGTGTGATTGGCACCTATCAAAAAGTCCTCAGTTGCTTAATAATTCATGAACAGCTTTTCAAGGACCCATTGTGGGCGTAGTTACCAGGGACCTTCAGACAGTTCTCGTTTTATCCAGAGCCTCTGGTAGCGTGTCCCAGGTGAAGCCACAGGTGACTGACAGGCGAAGAGTGTCATCGAAGACTGCCGGAGCCGGAGAGCAGCCTCTCTGAATATTAAGAGGAGTGTATTTTAATTCTTTGTAGTGAATGGACATAAGCACGGATATGTGACAGAACAGAACGTTAAAAGGTACAGTAGACGTGTTGACCATTTTACTTTGTTTAATGGGAAGGTCGTACTGCAAACAGGTACATGGGTCTTTTGGTTAATTCATTAGGTGTATTTTCTTGCTTATAGTTAGCTACCACTGCTATTTAATGTATATATGTTTGGATTTTGGCTGTGGATTTATATATATATATATATATATATATATATATATATATATATATATATATATATATATATATATATATATATATATATATATATATATATATATATATAT
>JACXGJ010018526.1:0-10154 GCA_016801105.1 Esox niger | reverse complement strand
GGGGGGGGGGGGGGGGGCTTGAATGCCAATATATTGTTAGGAGGGAATGGTGAAATGATGCGTTGGTGTTAATGCGCAGATAAATTAATGTGATGAAAATAGTAGGGATTTAATGATGCCAGATTACAGTCCCAACATCCCCTGTCTGGGATAGACTGAATGGGAAACATATTGGACTGCTGCAAGAGATAACACCAGATCAATATCTACGTATATTGGACGTTTGTCTAAGTAGGAGAGACAGTTTCTACTGTATGTATTACCTAAAAACCTGCCACTAGGAGGCATTGGTCAGTAACAAACATCTTCAAATCACCTGCAGTCAATTCCAGAGTTGCATTCAAATATATTTGTATTGTTCTCCGTACTGTAAAACATATTACAGCCAACCTGCTGAATTTTTTTTCATAGCATTTTAGACATGAACCAAATTTACTGTAAGGAGTTGTCAGTATAACGCCTCAAAGCATATTTCAGTATTTTTGCTTCAAACTAAAATAAAACTGGAAAATCTACTGCTGCTCTACAGCTCCACATTTACGGTAAAATCTTAACTCAAATCTGATCTAACTCACAACAGAGATGTATACAGATAAATCCTTATAGAGCCCTCCGGTGTTAATAGCCCAAATGTTTTACTTGTTCATAAAACAAGTAAAATATGCTTTGTTAGGTATAGAAATAATCTAAAGGGGCAGATTAACTTGATCGTGATCTGCTGGCTAGTGAGCTCTTGAGCTCCAACACACAATAAAAACCATTCACATATTTTGGGCATTTCTTGTGATGTTGCCAAATAATGGTGAGGATGCTTGTGACCTACACTGTTATCATTCCATATCTGACCTGTCTTGCCTTCCTAAAATCTTGAAGTCTTTAGTGAACATACAGTTGTGCTCCTCAGTAAACTGCATTTTGGACAGATATCAGTCTGGTTTTAGACCTGGCATTGTACTGTTCCTGCAGCTGCATTAGATGTTAATAATATTGCCAAAGCCCAAGATGAGAAATGTAATTGTATCGCTAAATGAATTGATGTGTCAAAGGCATTTGATGCAGCTGATCATTGAGTCTTGCTACAGCAGGTGACATTATTATGCATGGCCATGGCCACAATTATCTCAGCCAATGATCTCAGGTTATTATAACATATTGGGTTAAAAGTTAATTAGCAAAGGAGTTTGCCAGGATTCCATTCTAGGTTTGAAACTGTTAAGTCAGATACAATTTAAATGAAAAGTCAGTATTTAAATTATATCTGTAATTTAGTAAGAATCTGTGCATTTCATCATTATGCTGATTACAGTTCTTCAGTATACACGTCTGCTCTTTCTCTTACACAAGCATTTGGTCAATTACTGTTTGATTTCCAATTCCTACCAAATGTATTTGTTGATCTTAGGTTGGTCATCAATCCTGTTTTGATGACCAAAACATTGGCCGTTTAATTTATGCAATATGAAACATATTTTTGCATGTGATTATATACTTTGACATGGATGTACATTCTTGGAAGGTTAGGTTCAGGGTTCAGGGAAGGTTAGGTTTAGTTAGGTTTAGAAGAACCAACATTTTTGGGTCAGGGTTAGGTCTTACGTCCTCAAGAAATAAGAAGATAAATATATGTGTGTGTGTGTGTGTGTGTGTTTGTGTGTGTGTGTGTTTGTGTGTGAGAGAGAGTGAACTTAACTCACAGTTAACTGCAGAAAGAACTGTTCATTACATTCAACTCAAGAACACTGTCTCCCAATCCTTCCCTGAGCAGGCATATAACAAAACTCAGATTTTTGGTAAGCACAAAGTAAAATATATTTCATACAGCAGTGACTCACAGTCCTAGAGAGAGTATTGCAATCCATTACTCTACTGAGACATTTGAGGTTTAGTGCTAGGCTTTGGACTGTTCCTGAAATGAATAGGGTGTTCTTGAATCACTTTTTCTGAGCCACAGTCTGTTTGCTTTAGTCTGTTTACTATAGTCTGTTTACCATACGTAGAAACTACACTCAAGCCATTGAGCGTTCAGCACTGCCATCAGTCATCAACTGTTCAGGAACGACTCCTTTGAAATTAACAACAGCTAAACTACTCCTGCTGAGTCACAGCCAATGGCAGCTTTCAAGCCCCACACAACACTGAAGTTCAGTTATCAATGGCTGACACGTTCCTTCTTTCAGTCATGTTAATGGAAATATGAAGATGATTTTCAGGGGTTTCTGGGGTAGCATGTACGCATGGCAAGGCAATGCACGCTTGTAATGTATCTGTGCCATTAGTCTGTGATCACGGCTCTATATAACACTTAACATGACTATGTTCAACTTTGTGATAATACCTCTATATGGTACTGTGATCATGGCTTTATATAACACAGTAAACAGTAATGGTTCAATTTAAAACTGTGATTTTAGCTCTTTATGACACTGCATTGCCTTGCATTCCTTTTAGAGTTGGAGATTGTGAAACTCCTAGCAGCATGTCTTGTTAAGAATGTAGCCATCTAATCTGTATATAATTTGTAATCTAGTCCGGACACTTCTAGATCTGCTACAAAAAAATACAATGTGCATTTCAGCCCCACTGTACCCAGTGTTAATCCATAGGTAGCCTAGCAGCAAGCTCAGCGTCCTACATTGTTTCATGCCTGTTCTCAAATGCATATAGTTTCACTCTGTTTTGTATTTGATTTTAGTAATTGTATGTGTCATGATCGTGTCGGGTTGGGACAGACAACATAAATTTGCATGCAGTACACGCTCAATGGGTTTAGTCATGGTTTGAGCTGATTTAATAGACAGCTTGTGATTCCCCCAGGACAAGAGTGTTCTACACTTCACTCTGAAAAAGGGTTCCACCAAGGTTCTTTATTGGTTCCAGAGGAAAGAGATAATAGCTAAATGAAATGCATTTCCATTATGGAATTGCATAAGAACCATTTAAAAAAGGTTCTGCTTGGATCCGATTTTGGATATTATATGAAATATTACAATTAATTTCTACCTAGAACCAATATGGAATCACATTAACCCTTAACAAAATATTTTGCTAGGATCCAATTTTGAATCACAATAGAATCATTACCATTCAGGTTTATCTAGAACCAATATGGGATATTGCGAGAACAATTTACGAAAGTTTTCCTAGGATCCAATTCAAGATTACTACAATTGGAAGTGATTCCATTTTTAACAAAATATTTGAATGTTTGTTGTTCTCTACTATACTCCAATTAAATAATTTATTCTAAACACAATACTTGGTATTTGGAATTTTGTTATTTCAAAGACATTACCCATCTTAGATCAACAGTTCACAAAGTGTATCTATTATTGAGATATTTCTTGACCACTGTCTTACACTGTTGTTGAAACTCAACAAATGCCTCTCTGTAATACGATTTACAAATTCAAAAGTCTTCAAACGTATATAGCAGTTGGTTATGTCGATTTATTTGGTTGCAAAGGAGCAAGTCAACAGCACGTCAGAATCAGAAGATACACTAACTGCAGGATGGGTTGCTTTCAGTCTTATGGTTACAGGGGGTTTTATATACTTTTGACCAAAAGGTTGAGTCTTTGTTACAAAAGGTGTGAAATCTCAGGAGAACTGGGGCCAAATTCTAATGCCATCTTCCTTTGCCTTCTCCCACAATGAATCGTTTCATTTCTTACAGTTGATTATGATAATTCCTTAACAGGATAGGAAATAACATTGAGACAGAAATTGGGCAGTACATGATGAAAACAATTATGATATACAATGTTGAAATGACATACCCCTTGAATATGCTTTTGTAAGAGTGAGGGGCTGAGACACCCCAAAACCATGATCTCCTCACTGGGTTCCTTGGAACATTTTTGAATGTTGAAATAATTAGTTGGGTTCCTGGAAATTGGGTATTGTCAGTTTGTGTAGAAATAAAATTGCCTTAAGTCAAATATATTTATTTCATTGCTATTAGATTGCAAGCGGCTAATTGGTCAGCTATTAGGACCAGAACCAACTTAAATGGCAGAAAGACCTCCACTCCTTTCTATATTTTCTCAAGGCTCAGATTAAACATGACAGATAGCAGTGACAGCATTGTAGTCACCACCATTCAAAATCATTCTTCATTCTAACATGTTGTCAATTCCACGTCATCTCTCATTGTTGATTGATAACAATAATGTTTTAATTTCTCCCAAATAAACATTACATTGCATTTTTTTTATTTCGTTTTGTAAGCCTGAATTTGAAAGCTCTGTTTTTAGTTGGCATGTCATGGCTAAGTCTGTCCACTTTATCAGTGAAATAAGTCATTAAAATAATTGGCTACATCATGAGGTGTTGTGATGAATGAGCCATCTGTTTCAATAAAATAGTTATATTTGTCTTTCTGCCTATTATTTCATTTAGAGAATTCCAAAGCTTTTTTCCATCATGCTTTATATCATGCAGTGATCTTTGTTTCATAATGCAGTGTCTACTTGCTGTTTCAGTTCTGTCACATTCTTCTTTCTACACTAAATTTGCCAATCAGATTTCCTGCCAGACGTATCAGAGGCTCCCATTGTTAAAAGCTCCCGTTTCACCCATTCATTTTTTCAGTGCTTCATCAATCCCAGGTGGGCTAGTGGTTCAGCATCTGACCAACCTTTTGCTACATTGAATCACTGAGCTGCTAATAATCTGCCTCTGAGAAAGGCAGTCAATCCTAATTACTCACAGGTCGTTGCTGTAAAAGGGGAATCTGTTCGTGGTCAATTTATATGTAAATAAATTCAGGTGGTCTTTTGTAATTGTTACATTCTTTGTAGTGGCTTGGTGACATGCAGTAGGGACTAGCTAATTGACACTCATGCTAGCTATCTACTGAATCAAAAATGTTCATCTCTTCCCTTGACTCTCAGCCACATAACATGCTAGGAGTGTTCACATTTACAAATGAATGTGATCAGGGTTTAACTACACATCATTTTACATTTTGAGGTCACTTAGAAATGTCCTTGTATTTGAAAGAAAGTAGTGTAGACAGAGTAGTGTAGACATAGAGTAATGTAAACATTGTTAGTGTTGGAAACTGAAAACTGTTGTGCTGATAAAAAAAAGTTTTGCCTTATTTTGACTAATTGAGTAGCTGGAAAATCTAAGTTTGAGGAGTTTGGAGCACAAAGAAGAACACACGAGACGCAGACCAAATGTGGAAGATGATTTATTGGAGCCAATTTCCTCCAACAACAGTTCAATGACCCAAAGCACAGCTCCAAACTATGCAAAAACTATTTAGGGAAGATGCAGTCAGCAGGTATTCTGTATATGATGGAATGAACAGCACAGTCATCAGATCTCAACCCCATTGAGTTGTTGTGGGAGCAGCTTGACCGTATTGTAAGTAGGAAGTGTCCATCAAGCCAATCCAACTTGTGGGAGGTGTTTCAGGAAGTGTGGAATGAAATCTATCCAATTGACAACCAGAATGTCAAAGAACTGCAAGGACACAATTATTATTTCAATAAAAAAACATTATTTCTAAACTTGTCAATGACTATTTCCTTTATTCCTATAGTTTCTATATTCCAAACTTATTTCAGGTATGTTTTCATGGAAAACAAGGAAGTGACCCAAAAGTTTTGAACAGTAGTATAGATGCTAACTGATAATTAGGTACATAAAAACATGTGATCTAATCTGATATTTTATGTATTACTACCTTAAAATTAAAATATTTAGTGTTCAGCGTTTTACCCATAATATAGTGAAATCTTGGATGCTGTAAAACATGTATGGTATTTTATTGTTTGGTACTGCTGAAATCCCAGAAAAGTACACCAAGCCAATGCACTGCTGTCACCACCTAGACACACACACACACACACACACACACACACACACACACACACACACTGATGATACAGGATGAATTACAATCTGATTTGGAGGAGGATGAGTAGGAGAGAGAGAGGGAGGAACAGAGGGAAGAGAGAAAAGAGAGTGAAAAGGGACAGAGGAGACAGAAACCAGTCGAGAGGAATAAGAGATAGAAGAGACTAAGAGACGAAGAGAGAAGAAGTGACAGAAGGTCCTACGGGTTCCAGCCCGGTATGCTTGAGGTCAGCCTCAGCAGCTGTCATCTCCCCATGACGGAAACAAAGTCACCTTGGCCTGGCTGGGCATGCACGCAGCGGACAGGTGACAGGGGCTGGGTGAGGCGGCAAGAGACAAAGCTGTAGGAGGCAGGGATGCTGAGCAGGGGACACAGGGTGTGGGAGGAGGGTATCACAGTATCTACTTGCCTCCTTTTGCCTCTCCATTCGTACCCCTCCCTCTCCCTCCAACCTCCCCCAACTCTTCCCCGGACCAGATGACATGAGAGGTCCGCTGACGGCGCGTCTCTGTCGGCAGGCATTGTGGCGGCAGAGGCCCTTGGAGCGCAGACCCCTGTGTGTGTGGTGTGTGTGTGTGTGTGTGTGTGTGTGTGTGTGTGTCACCTTCCGTAACAGCAGCGCTTCGTCACAGGGGCCAGAGGGAGGAAAGGAGAGCTTACAAAGTCACTCCCCTCTTTTTCTTCTTCTGCTTCTTCATCTTTCATCCCGTTTTTTTCAGATACCCTAGATCAGTGATGGATTAACAGGTACTCTAGAAAAGTTCGATTTTAACAGACAGATACCCTAAATCAGTGAGGGATTAACAGGTACTCTAGAAAAGTTCCATTTTAACAGACAGATACCCTAGATCAGTGACGGATTATCAGGTCCCCTAAATTTGGCTGATTATTTTAGGATGTCAAGCCCTCAGTCTCTCCTCTGTTATAATCCAAGCCAGGAAACAAGGCATTTTACAACCTGTGCTGTGATCATTTTGTTGTATCCTCTGTAATCCATTAGTCAGAGCCCCTGCATGGCAGAGACAACAAGAAGACAAAAGTCACACAATGGCAGTGTTAGCTGAACCACACATTTGGACCATCCCGACACCTGAGACCAACCTCTGTCTGTAGCACATACTGCATGTAACACGCATTGATGTAATGCGTCCCGTACAGCTCGGCCAAGCCCGTTAATGTATCAGATATATGGACTGCAGAACAAGTAGATCTATTGATTTTAAATCACTCAGAGTTACCGCAAGTCTGAATGGAAAACCAAGAGCAGCCTCTACAATCCCAGCCCCATCTAAACGTCTGCCTGTCTTGGCCTTGAGGCGTCCAGGGGTCTAAGACTTTGTCTCTGGTGCAGAAAAGGTTCCATCTGGAGGTATTGGGAGTTGAAGACTGTCTTTCTTTGTTTGGCTCTTGAAAATCAAACAATTCTATCATAAAGGTACATTTTACGGTATTATCAGCTATTATTAATGGGTCATTTGGTTACATATTGGTTTTGCCATTTACAAATGGGGCTTAGTCATAGTATTTATTAAAAATAAATACATGTTTTAAAATAATTTAATCAGAGATTCTTGTATCTAATATCATGACGCAAACGAAAAACATCTGCCAAAAGGATTTGGTCCTCTGACAGATTGTATCACATAGATTTGGTGTGTCTGTCTGTCTCCAAGGACAGGAGAATGCAAATCATTTAACCCTGATGCCATATGCCTATCAAATGGCTCACCTAGAAAAGGGCGCATTTTAGAAATTGCCACCAAAAGACAATGTGTTTATTTCAAATAGGAAGTGAACGAGGTCTACAGACAAAAAAACGTGATTGCAAGATCACACTAAAAGCAATTCAACCACATAGTCAGGAACCCCTCAAACCCAAATAGTTCCGGCCAATTTGCACCAACCTCCACAGGTCCTCTGGGCTAATCCACTAGCAGAACCTGATCTCGCAATGACACATCTAACTGCGAGGCAGCGACGTTACCACTGCGCCATTCAGGGTCCTTGTCCATTACGTTTTGTTTTTGATGTGATTGGTGTGAAACCTCATCCAAACAGGCATCCCTTTAGGGGTGTGTTTTTGCTCAAGGACTATGCACAGTGGAGCTCTGGTCACAGCTAATTCTTTAAATAAATGTCTATCAAAGAAGCTACATGCGAATCGCTGTCAATCAAATAAATACGGCCAGCAACATGTCATACTATTTTTGGTCCATCAGATGCAGCAAATGGCCATCACATGCTAAGAAAGAGAGACATTATTTCCAGCTTGGTACTGGTTCTGATATGTTTACCCATGTAGATTCATAAATTAGGATAACAGAGAAGATACAAAGGACAGATTGTTTATATATTTACATATATGTAAATATATGTACATAGTGGACAAGTTTTTCGGGAAAGCCTGGCTGGCCGAACAAACGCCAGTCAGTTTTAAAAAACCTCTGTGATCTCATAATTGAGAGAGAAACGGATTTAAGATAAGAAACGATGAAGGTCTCAGGGGCCAGATGCTGCCAAGTGCAACACGATAACAAAGATGTTCCGTAGGCCCATGGGGATAGCAGGAGATGCTTCCTGTTCCCAAATCAGTCAGCCTGAAGATAACGTGCCTCTGGCTGAATGGTTTACCACAGGGCCTGGAAGATCAGACGCTGCAGCAGAAGCAGCAGCATACACAGGGTAACAAGAATCCCACTCCAATATTAGTTCTTATATTGTAACTCAATTTAACAACCTTGTTTAAGTAAGGTTCTCAGGACGGCAGAATTTCTTATCATTTTCAGGGGTTCTGTGAAAACATGTCATTTTATAAGTTAACAAAGAAGCAGGAGGTTGCCAAAATAATCATAAATTGACTCCATAGGCAATATTGGCAGCATTGTTTAGTGTGGGGCTTATCGATTACATCCGTTTTATCTTGATAGGCTATATTAGCCTATATGTAACCTACCTGCCGATTGCAATACTTCATAGTAAACATGGACTTTCTGTGACTGAGTTGTCCTGTCTAGTTATGTATAGATGGATGCACTGGTGGTCCACCTTAGGTGTTCCCGTGGTCAAAGCCGCTGCCTCTGGTAAACAGCCACTGATGCAGTGTTTCAATCTGTTTCCGACTTCTCCTTCAGATCGTCATCAAAAATGTTTCCTATCCCACTTTTCTGCAATTCTCCTAAAAACATTCCTTCAATAGTCTTCAATCAACTCAAGTCTCTTCATTGGTAATTTGGTTTGGTCGTGTACGAGTGCTGTCCTGAGTACCTTTTCTCTCTCTCTCCTCCTCTCCCCCACTAATCTCTCCCTCCCTCACACTACCTATATTTCCCTGTCCCCACTGTTTAGTTCTATTGTCATGATTTTCACAAAAATATTGAAGTAATTGCTTAAGGATTTGACAAGTCTCCGCCCCTTCCTACTTCCTCTCACTCTTCTTCCTCACCACTTACTCCATCCTTCCTTTCCTCTCCTCCTCTGTCTCTCCTGTTCGTCTCCCTCCTCTCGCTGGTCTACATCCATCACGATGCGGGAGGCCTCTTTCGCCCTGACAGCTTTGTCAATGTGAATTACTTTGCTCAGGTTGGAGCGATTGGCCACAGAGAGCCCTACCTGCCGACATGCCACAGAGCAACACCCCCCCTTGGCCTCACAAAGGAACCTGCACCTGAAGTAAATCTCCAGCTTGGGAGATTTCGAATGGATGCCCCCAGGGGTAGATGTGTTGTGTGTAGATGCACGTTCACAAACACATACACATCCGCTGATGTCACTTCTTCAATTTCTTCCAAGACAGAAGTGTGCGTTTTAAATGGAGAGCATTTCCCTTATTCCCACCGGGTGACCAGCCCATCCAAAAAGCACAAAGTACCAGTTTACTGCTGTAGGATGACTGAGAACTGACATCATCACCTTGCTGTAGTCTGGTGTAACACACACAATGATTCCCAGACAATCTTACTGTAGTCTGGTGTAACACACACAATGATTCCCAGACAATCTTACTGTAGTCTGGTCCAATACACACAATGATTCCCAGACAATCTTACTGTAGTCTGGTGTAACACACACAATGATTCCCAGACAATCTTACTGTAGTCTGGTCCAATACACACAATGATTCCCAGACATCCTTACTGTAGTCTGGTCCAATACACACAATGATTCCCAGACATCCTTACTGTAGTCTGGTCTAATACACACAATGATTCCCAGACATCCTTACTGTAGTCTGGTCCAATACACACAATGATTCCCAGACATCCTTACTGTAGTCTGGTCTAATACACAC
>JACXGJ010018525.1:0-10137 GCA_016801105.1 Esox niger | reverse complement strand
ACTATCCATTACAACCGAGGGGTGATAATGTCTCTAAGCCGGACTATCCAATACAACCTGGGGGTGATAATGTCTCTAAGATGGACTATCCATTACAACCGAGGGGTGATAATGTCTCTAAGCCGGACTATCCAATACAACCTGGGGGTGATAATGTCTCTAAGATGGACTATCCATTACAACCGAGGGGTGATAATGTATCTTAGCTGGACTATCCATTACAACCGAGGGGTGATAATGTATCTTAGCTGGACTATCCATTACAACCGAGGGGTGATAAAGTCTCTTGGCTGCACTGTTCATTACAACCAATAAAATCTCATAGCTGGACCATTTTATACAAGATGTAGGTAATCATTTTTTATTATATCTTTAAAGAGTTGCTTTGAGACTCCAGTCTGTTTTACAGCATGTGACAGCTAATAAAAACACAAAAAAAAACTCAAATATTAAAAACACATTAATGTAAACATGTACATTGAAAAACAAAAGGATATGTCAATACATTATAATAATGGAAAAACTACAAATTAATACATTACTAAAAGCTTTTTGCTTTTAACAGGTTAAAATATTTATGATTGTTAGGGGAAATGATCTTGTCTGTAGCGTGTTGCAGCTAAACTGTCCATCGTAGAACCTCCTAAAAGATGGAAATGGTGTCATCTGGTTCAAAACCTTCATGAACAATAAACAAAAACAAAGCATTTTACATATGCTTTGAAAAGCAGCCACCATCTCCTGGATACAGAGCCACTGTATGTCTAGTTTAACTGTGAATACTGTAGACCACCTGTGTGTAGATAGTGTGTAGCTGGTTTAATCAGAGGGAAATTGAGGTTAAGCTATCGCTGCTGGCTGATCCTGCTCTCTCTAACCTTTGACCTGCGCTCTGGCACCTCTCAGCATTCTCTTTCTGCCTCTCATCTGCTTGCTGAGAGGAAAGGGGGAGGAAGCAACATGGGGAGAGATGTAGAGAGATACAGACTAAGGCAGAGAGAACAGAGAGGTGGGCAAAGAGGGCCATCTGCGTTTCTATTGGTCCTAGTTTGAAGACATCAGGGCAAACAATTTTACTAATAACCAATCAAACACTTAGAAAAATGTATAAAGTTATGTTCTTAAAAACAGCAGAATTAATATGTATACAATCCCCTCAAAAAGTATTAGAACGGTAAGGCAAATTCCTTTGTTTTCGTTGTTCACTGAAGACATTTGGGTTAAAGATCAAAAGATGACTATGAGACAAGAGTTCCTGGTATTCACATCTAGATGTTTTAAACAACTTAGGACATACCACCGTTTGTATTAGACCACAGAATTTTTAGGTGAGCAAAAGTAATGGAACAAATAATCTTAAAGTCAATAACTTTTAGTATTTGGTGGCATAACCCTTGCTTGCAATAACTGCCTCAAGCCTGCGAGCCATCAATATCACCAAACTGTTGCATTCTTCATTTGTGATGCTTTTACCGCAGCTTCTTTTAGTTCTTGTTTGTTTCGGGGTGTTTCTCCCTTCAGTCTCCTCTTAAGGAGGTGAAATGCATGATCTATTGGGTTAAGGTCAGGTGATTGACTTAGCCAATCTAAAACCTTCCACTTTTTCCCCCTGATGAAGTCCTTTGTTTTGTTGGCAGTGTGCTTTGGGTCATTGTCCTACTGCATGAAACTTCCTCACGATTAATTTCAATGCAATGATTCGAAAAATCAACCTTAAATGCAACACCTGGGCATCAAGAAACATCTGTCAATCACATGTTCCATTACTTTTGCTCACTTGAAAAATGGTTGGGTTGAAAAAAAGGGTTGTATGTCCTGAGTTGTTTAACACATCTAGATGTGAATACCAGGAAATTAAAGCTGAAATTCTGAACTCTTGTCTCATACTTATCTTTTGATCTTAAACCCAAATGTATTCAGTGAACAACAAAAACAAAGGAATTTTCCTTACCGTTTCAATACTTTTGGAGGGAACTGTATATTGTATATACTGCTGACAAAAATTAAGGGAACACTTCAATCACATCGGGTCTTCATTAACCAAATGTATTAAATATCTAAATCTTTACGGTACATTGTCTAATTCGTTGAGAACAAAAGGACGTGTCAACTGTCAGTGGAAGCCAAAATTACCAACCGATTGAGGGCTGGATTCAAACTCACACCAAAAATCGAAGTAAACATTTGAAATCACAGGCTGATCCAACTTGCATGAATTTCATCACTGCAACTCATAATGTGACTCAGTAGTGTGTTTGGCTCCCATGTGCCTGTATGCACTCCTGACAACATCTGGACATGCTCCTGATGAGATGGTGGATGGTGTCCTGGGTGATCTCCTCCCAGACCTGGATCAGGGCATCAGTGAGCTCCTGGACAGTCTGTGGCTCTACTTGGTGGAGTCGGATGGACCGATACATAACGTCCCAGAGGTTCTCTGTTGGAGTCAGGTCCGGGGAACATGAGGGGATCTATGCCTTAGTCATCCAGGAACTGCCTATACACTCTGGCCACATGAGGCTGGGAATTGCCCTGCACCAGGAGGAACCCAGGGCCCACTGCACCAGCATAATTTCTGACGATGGGTCTGAGGATTTCATCCCAGCAACTATCATCAGTCAGGTTACCGTTAGCTAGCATATGGAGGTCTGTACGACCCTCCAAAGATAATTCTATTAATCGCAGATGTTAACACGTTAACTTTGACAGACCAAATCAGTATATACAGCTCAGGAAAGTATGAAGAGACCACTGCACCTTTTTCATTCCTTTCCAAAAAAGTCCAAAGGAAAGGTTCTGATGGAGGAACAGAAGCGTTAATATTAAGAGACCACTGCAAATTCAACACTTCTGTTCCGCACTCAAAACTTTCCTTTTCAACATTTTTAGAAAGTAAAGAAAAAGGTGTAGTGGTCTCTTCATTTTTCTGGAGCTGCATATTAACAATTATCTTAAAAAGCTGAGAAACTAGACAACATTGATTGCCTAGGAGCATTGATCATTTCTGTTGGATAACTTCTGTGTAGAAAACAAGTCTTTATATAATTCAGAGCATGTTCAACTTACTAGTGCTCTGACTTGATATGAATGGGATATTCGATGTCCGTGCCTCCAGGGCACATGTGCAGAGACACAACTCACCTAGAGCAACTGGTGCAGTTGGCAACAGTAATGAGACACGCTGGGACTGAAGGGCAGCAGGAGCACGAACCAAGTAAAGACACACCAGTCAAGACATAAGCAGACCGATAGCATTCCTTCTTTAAAACATGGACGTCACCAAAAGTCATGCAACTAAACAAAGGCGAAACAGAGGTTTTTGTTCTGTAGAGGTGCCAAGGCCAAGAAGAATTCACTGCTCACCTGTGTATCTACATTTAGTTTTAATCCATCAGGTTAAAGACACATGTTTGATTTCAGAATCCAACCCTAATAGTAAAGCTCACATTGTCTAAATGATTCATCTTGTCTGCTGGCCAAAGCAGAGGTACCAGTGTATTATTTTATCAGGAAGGGCATGATTATTGAAGTGCCCCCCATCCTGCCTGTCCCACCCCCCACAAAAAAGAAATTGTAATAACTGGGAATGTAGTGCCTCAATTTCTAACAAAGACCAGAAGGAGAAAACACATGTAACACAGATTTTAAAGACTCTGCATTGGCTGCCCTTTAGTTTTACTATTGATTTTAAAATTGCTTCATTGATTTTTAAAGCACCACATAGCCTTTCACCTGAAAACATGTCGGACATGTTTTTAAGATATGGGCCCGGTCAGTTTCTTAGATCCACTGGCACTGTCCTGTTAGTGGTGCCAAAGGTCGGAACGCCAATGTCTGGTGAGGCTTCTTTCGGTGACTGTGGTGCTGTCATTTGGAAAAGCCTGTCAGGTAATCTCACCTGACAAAATCTGTTTTTTCTTACAATACGAGTCAAAGGTTGGACACACTTGCCACATCGTGAGTTTGTATAGCAATATTGTGTTAATATAAGGAATGTAGTGTAAAAAATGTGTTAATGAATACATTTTCATTGAATTTGCCTACAATGCGGTCTGCTATAGGAGGGAAAGACAGAAAGGACAGGGAGATTGAGAGCGGAACAGAGACAGAGTTAAGGAACAGAGAGAGGATACAGGACAGTAAAGAATTAGAGAGATGAAGGACAAAGATCTGGGATAGAGAATAAGGACAATGATTTGGGATAGAGATGAAAGCCAATGACCTGGGATAGAGATGAAGGCCAATTATCTGGTATCTAGAGATGAAGGACAATGATTAGGGATAGAGCTGAAAGACAAAGACCTGGGATATAGAGACGAAGGACAATGATCAGTGAGAGATATAATGGACATTGATCAGGCGTAAAGAGATGAAGGACAATGCTCTGGGATAGAGGGATGAAGGACAATGATCTGGGACAGAAAGATGAAAGACAATGATCAGATAGAGATGAAGGACAATGATCAGAGAGAGAGATGAAGGACAATGATCAGAGAGAGAGATGAAGGACAATGATCAGGGATATAGAGATGAAGGACAATGATCAGAGAGAGAGATGAAGGACAATGATCAGGGATTGAGAGATGAAGGACAATGATCAGGGATATTGAAATGCAAGAATGCTCTTGGCAGTATTTCTCCTTTATTCTTCGCCTGGCAGTCTTTCTCCGTTATTCTTCTCCTGGCAGTCTTTCTCCTTTATTCTTCTCCTGGCAGTCTTTCTTCTTCTTCCTAGCTCTTGTGCCATTGTGGAAGAAGCATCAAGTGTAGCAGATTTGGAAGGTGAACGTTTATGCCACAATACAAATTCCCAATATTATGATCATCCACATTAGCCAAAGCCAAAACAATGGCAACTCTTCCTGGTATCCAAACAAAATACCTGATTAAATAGAAAATAGACCAGCCTATTTGGATTTTAGGAGGACCCAAGCTTTGAGCTCTTGGACCACGCCTCAGGACTACTTGGCCTGACGTGTCCTAGATCTGCCCGGTCCTATCCACCTGGTTGTGTCGCAGGTCTGGATTTCTGCCCAGAGACCCTTGCCAGAGCCCACCTGTTCCCACATGTATGTTCTGACCTGCTGTACTGACCTGCTGGCCACCTGAACGTGTATATGTGTTGACAGAGAATGTGTCTCTACAAGGTCATGTACCTTTAGAACTCCCCCTAGTGCAGCCAAAACTGTACACCCCTCAGAGTGTCTCTTCTCTACTATTTCTGGCCAGGTCCCGTCACTTCTCTCTCGCCTCTCCACTCTCTCTTAAAAGTATTGTACCATGAAGGGAATAGGGTGGTATAAAATAGTTCACTACACAGGGAAGGGGCTGGTCTACAGTAGTGTACTATACAGGGAATAGGGTGGTGTAAAGTAAAGTACTAAAGAGATAATTAGTGGTGCAGTATAAATAATAGCCTGTCATTTGGGACACAGGCCTTGGCTGTCACAAGGCAAAACATCCGGGGGAAGGGCAGAGCAAAGAGAAATAAAACAAGCTCCTAAATGTAACTGCAATTTTGGTGGGTGTGTAATTGCCTTCATTATGCGGTGATTGCGTTATGTAGATTACCCACCTGGTACAGCTTCCCCCCGCAGGCGGTCTGGGCCTCACTGACAACAAATCATACCTCTCTCATTCAGCCAGTCGGCGAGGACTTGGCTGCCGCCACGGCCTCTCGATTAAAGTTTGGTGAATTGCGCTAAAAGTCTGGAATCAGAAGCTTCCATTTGGACGGTGAAGACGTAGGTTGAGTGATGAAGAACAGTAGCTGCATCAGGGAAAGCTTACTTCAGAGGAGACATCTTGATATAATGTCAATACTCTAGCTGACTGTTATTAAGAGTGGATACATACAAAATGTCAATGTTCAAAACATACAGTCTTCGGTGTTCAAAGAAACATAGAGGCTCCTTCAATCAAGTCTGACAACTGCAGGAGGAGAGTAGAAACATTGCAGTTCTCAGACAGTCAACACTTTCTGTTGTCTCAAACTGCAACCACTTGTTTTTCAGTCCCCATCTCATCTCAGGGAATACAAAGCAAAGGGTTAAAGTTAACTGATTGTTGGTTCATCTACATAACCATTCTTATCAAATATTTATTTATGGAAATGTATGCATTGACTATTTTAAGTCACTCAGCCTAACTCCAACATAACACCATACTAACACCAACCTAACACCAAAACCAGTAGCCAGACCAGCCCAACACCAGCTTAACATCTACCTTAACGTCAGCCTTACACCTGGTTCATACACCTGGTCAAAAAACATGGCCGATACACCCAGCCAAGTAAAACAACAGTAGTTGATGACAGAAATATCATAAGAACTGGGAAGGAAACCCCCAAAACATCAGTAAGTGACATCACCAACAACCTCCACAATCCACTATTCGAAGAAGACTCAAGATGCAAACCACTCATCAGCAGTAAGAATCAGAAGTCCAGATTGAAATTTGCAAAGAAGTACAGAGCTGAGACACAAAAGTTCTGGAACACAATCTTATGGACTGATGAGACCAAGATTAATCTCTACTAAAGTGATGGAAAGGCCAAAGTGTGGAGAAAGGAACTGCTTATCCGAAGCATACAAACTCATCTGTGAAGCATGCTCATGGCTTGGGCAGTGCATGGCTGCTTCTGGAACAGGCTCATTAATATTTATTGATGATGTAACTGTCTGCCAATTTACGGAGAAATGCATTGAAACTAATCAGGAAGTGTATCATGCAGCAGGACAATGACCCAAAGAACACAGAGAACAAAACAAAGGACTTCATCAGGGGGAAAAATTGAAGGTTTTAGACTGGCCAAGTCAATCACCTGACCTTAACCCAATAGAGCATGCATTTCACATCCTTAAGAGGAGACTGAAGGGAGAAACACCCCGAAACAAACAAGAACTGAAAGAAGCTGCAGTAAAAGCCTGGAATAGCATCACAAATGAAGAATGCAACAGTTTGGTGATGTTGTTGGGTCGCAGGCTTGAGTCAGTTATTGCAAGCAAGGGTTATGCCACCAAATATTAAATGTTATTGACTTTAAGATTATTTGTTCCATTACTTTTGCTCACCTAAAAATCCTGTGGTCTAATACAAACAGGGATATGTCCTAAGTTGTTTAACACATCTAGCTGTGAATACCAGGAAATTAAAGCTGAAATTCTGAACTCTTGTCTCATACTCATCGTTTGAGCTTAAACTCATCATTTGATCTTCAATGACCAACAAAAAAAAGGACTTTGCCTTGCAATTCCAATACTTTTGGAGGGGACTGTATAAGAATGCAGGTTAGACCGGGTCCATCAAGACTATTTATACAACCATGTCCATCCTCTTGGCTCATTGAAGGTTTTCAACAGGCTATTTTCTCCTCTAATGTTGTTTCCTCTCCTGTATTGATTGGACAAACTCAGCCGATCAATAGATGGCTGTAGATGGTGGTGGAGCATGATACCATCGCCCAGATTTCACCCTTTTCAGTCTGAACACTACAATACCTCTTCCCCACCAATCACGTTATGTAATCACTACAATACCTCTTCCCCACCAATCAGGTTAGGTAATCAACAAAGGTGTTGTCCCAAATGGTACCCGATTCCCGAAAAAGTGCCTTCTTATGTGGTCAGAAATACTGCACTATTTGGGGATTATGGTGCCATTTAGGATGGAAGCCTATACAATTTTACAGTGTTTGTTCCTATTGTAAAAATAAAATTGTAAAACAAGCATATATATTGGGTAAATATTACAGTTACAAAAAAGGAATAGCTTAATTATTGTCATCAATAATATGTGATACCTTATTTATAGAGATTATAGAACATGTCACAGTGTCTTCACATTTCGGCAGTTGGCTTAAAGCATGTGCAATGCATTCTTATTCAAATAAGAAAGAGGCTTAATGAAATGCTCACCAGGACCCTAAACACTTGTGCGTTGTCTGTTCCCTCTGTCTCCCCCCAATACAGTTTATTTACACATTCTATCACAGTCAGAAACAATGCTGACTGTATCCAGAGCTTTCAGACCAAATCCAGTTCAGTAACACAACCAGGTGGACTTTGACAGGATGGACCAGGTGGGCTTTGGGCAGCGATATCAGTAGTTATCAGGCAGAAACAAGATCAGCAACACAACCAGGTGGACTTTGACAGGATGGACCAGGTGGGCTGTGGGCAGTGATATCTGTAGTTATCAGGCAGAAACTAGATCAGCAATACAACCAGGTGGACTTTGACAGGGTGGGCTCTGGGCAGTGATATGAGTAGTTATCAGGCAGAAACCAGATCCACAACACAACCAGGTGGACTTTGACAGGATGGACCATGTGGGCTGTGGGGAGTGATATCAGTAGTTATCAGGCAGAAACCAGATCCGCAACACAACCAGGTAGACTTTGGTGGGCTTTGGGCATGAAGAGCGAAGAGTTGTCATTCAGAAACTAGATAGGCAATACAACCAGGTGGACTTTTGTTAGGGTCATCCAGGAGTTGTCAGGCCAGCTAGTCCTGATCCTAGTGTGCAGATCCCACACAACCAACCACAAACCACCCTGAGACAAGGTCGTGGATAGCTCCACAGAGGTCACAACCAACCACAAACCACCCTGAGGCAAGGCAAAGGTAAGCCCAGAGAACTCATTCACCTTGTTTGTTCCTGAGGGGCTCCGAAGCCTCACAGAAAGGCTGCATCAGTGACTCAACCTACTCCGGGTTGAGTTTACAGAGAATCCTGACATGACAGGATGCTCCCTCTTAAGGACAGCATGGAGCAACATGAGTATGCCAGTGACTCAGCTCCTGCAGTGGTGTGGAAGAGAAGGCATCCTGTGGAGAGAGATTTTGATATGGTAGCTGGTTTACAGAATCTGTAATCTCCTCTTATTTACTTGTTTTACGGAATTTGTTATCACTTTCTCGTCTAGATAGTTGGTCTCTGGATGGGTCTGTGTGGATGCTTTGTATCATTCAGGCTTTGTAATCAAATAAAAAACGAAGTAGCAAAGGAAAACAAATAGGAGGAGAGCATTGGAGCATATTGTTTTCTGATAGAGACAGAGAAATTGAGAAGGAAAGAGGGAGAGAAAAGGGTACAGGGAGGTAGAGAGATGGAGTGAGAGAACTATGGACAGTCAGACAGACAGACTATTTTCTACATTTCCTTGAAGGCATTCATCCTCATCACATTCATATTCTAAAGATACATCTCATTAGTGTAAATATCAGTAAGTCGTAAATCACATTTTCTCTAGTGGGGACCTGCCAAAAAACCTTGTGGGGACTGATGATTCAGGTTTTACTGTCTTTGTAGGAGCACACAGACACGGATACCCAGACAGACAGACATGCACAGACACACAGACATGCACAGACACACAGACAGGCACAGACACGCAGACAGACACAGACACACAGACAGGCACAGACACACAGACAGACACAGATACCCAGACAGACACAGAACCACAGACAGGCACAGACACACAGACAGACACAGATACCCAGACACACAGACAGGCACAGACACACAGACAGGCACAGACAGACACAGATACAGCAAACTCAGTCTCTTTCCCCATGTCTTCTCTACTCATCTCTGAAATAGAGACTGTTGTGGTTAGAAACCTGTCTGTCTACCTGTCTTTTGGCTGTCAACATGCCTGTCTGCCTGTTTGTCTCTCTGTCATTCTAACATCCTGTCTGCCAGTCTGTCCATCAACATGCCTGTTTTCTGCCTGTCTGCAGTCTGTTTGTCTACAACCTGTCCGTCTGTCTGCCTCTAATGTGTGTGAGTGATGGGTCGGTCTGTGAGGGCACTCCTCTCTTGGCCCATGGCCTGTTCACCCTACACCATCTGTAGGACTGCTGTAGGCAGGTCGGTGTTATCAATGACCTGGGCCGCAACCTACCAGCCTGACTAATGAAAAAACACTGTGTGAAAAGCACACCTGTTACATCAGCAGCCACACAGAGGAAAGGGAGGAATAGGGAGAGAGCGGAGAAATAGAGAGGGGGGAGAAATGGACATAGAACGACTGAAGAAGTGAGATAAAGAGGCAAAGTGAGAGAGAAGGGCCTATTCAGCCTATTCAGTGGCCTCACAACTAGGAAAAACAATGTCCTGTGGTTATAT
>JACXGJ010018524.1:0-10237 GCA_016801105.1 Esox niger | reverse complement strand
TTACCATCACATCGCCATTACCAGCCCGCACTCAATTACCATCACATCGCCATTATCAGCCCACACTCAATTACCATCAGATCGCAGTTATCAGCCCGCCCCCCCATCAAAACACAGTCCCTCAGCCATGTTCCTGTAACACAGCTTTTGTGAGATCATGTTGCATGATTTGGATTCATTAGTTTAGGCAAAGCTAAAGATATTAACTGCAGGCTGGTAGGGAAGTACAGACTGGCTTTTCATGCAATATGACATTAGGGGCTTTTAGAATTTTACCCAAACATGATGTTTGAACCTTTATTTAAATTAACACTAAAACTGTAACCCTTGAACCATTCCAGCTACCGAGACCTAACATGTTTTCGTTCACATGATTCATTTATCCAAACTAAAACTATGAATGTATTTATTACCTTTATTTGCATAATTAGCGTTACTTCACCCTGAAACAACCTCATTCAAACAGTTCCAGCGAGCTTCATTCACATGTAGGGCTAACCAGTTCAAAGGGCTATTTGTCATTTGCAAGAACAAGTTATTGCAATGAAATGCTTGGTTTTCCTACTCCTGATAGTGCAGTTAAAAGTTTAAAAAGGTAAAGTGTTTTCAATATAAAAATAAGAAGATTACACATACAATCAATAATAACACTATAGAAAAAACACGCATCAACAATAACAACTATACAACTGTACAAGCGCAGTGCAATGTGAAAGTGACAGGTGTGCCTGATATGACTGGCAGATGTGCATGATATAAAGTGACAGGTGTGCATGATATGATTTGCAGATGAGCATGATATAAAGTGACAGCTGTATTGGGAGCATGACAAACGGCAGCCATCTTCAACATCGCCATCTTTCAAGATGCCGTTGTCCCAACTTCAACGTTTTTAGGAGTAGGCAAGGTGGTAAAAGCACAACATATTTGCTCTGATTAACTTTTCTAGTTCTTAATAACGTTTCATGAGAAAAGCATACTGTTCTCAAGCGTATGTACAGCTTAGTGTGGCTTACATGTTAAATAAGTACCTTGGTTAACTCAGTTATTTCCTTAACACTTCGGTCGCATGTAGCACACCTGACTGTACATTATCTTGTGTTCAGTGATGTTTCAGCTGACACACTCTTATTGTTATGAAATCTCAATCAACATCCATCTCCAGAAGACTCATGTTACAAGTCGGTCAGAGAAGACTCACATCACCAGTCTGTCAGAGAAGACATACATCACCAGTCTGTCAGAGAAGACTCACATCACCAGCCAGTCAGAGAAGACTCACATCACCAGTCTGTCAGATAAGACTCACATCACCAGTCTGTCAGAGAAAACTCACATCACCAGTCTGTCAGAGAAGACTCACATCATCAGTCTGTCAGAGAAGACTCACATCACCAGTCTGTCAGAGAAGACTCACATCACCAGTCTGTCAGAGAAGACTCACATCATCAGTCTGTCAGAGAAGACTCACATCACCAGTCTGTCAGAGAAGACATATGTCACTAGTTAGCTATAACACTGCCTCAGCTGTCCCAGCATTCCTATCCATTCCAGAATACTCACAGGGCCGTCTGACATGAGGAAAGAGAGAGAATGGTGCTTTCAACACTAGGGTTGTGAATTCAAATCCCAATGGTTACCAGTATGACAATGTATGTACTCATCAATTGCATACATTTGACTTAGATGAATGACTGAAATTCAGAAGAAGAAAAAAATATAACCTTCAGTGGAAAATAATATTCAGGCCCTTTGGAGAAATGTTTAAGTCATGGATCTTCCATCTCTTTCCTCTCCTTGCTCCTCTATGCTCTTCCATCCTCTCCCATACCTTCACATTTTCCTCTCATTGTTCCTCTATGCTTTTCAATCCTCTCCAATACCTCGCCAGTTGCTCTCTATTACATTCTTGTCCTGTCCTGTCTACTATTTTCTTTTCTCCTCTTATCACATGTTTCTTACTCTTTCCTCTCCGTCTCCTCTCCTCTTTAATCCACATCTTTCTTTTTTCTCCTCTCATCTCCACACCTCTCTTTTCTTCTCTCTTGCCCTCTCTACTCATCTGCTCGCCCCACTTCTCCTCTCCTCATGTTTCTGCTTCTCTCTCCCACTGAAACGGATCATTATGTGACTGGTCCTAAATGAGCCCTGACCCCCCCCCCCCCCGTTCCAGCCAGCCCCCAGTCTCCCAAGGACCCCCAGTCTCCCCAGGACCCACAGTCTCCACCAGTCTGAGATCGGGTACCAAACTCTCTCCAAGCCCACTGCCCCTGTCGCCACCAATGTATGTTAATCTGTGTGGATTCCAATAGACCCAATGATTGTGGCCTGTCGTCAGTGTCCAGTCTAACTCTCACCCACAGACAGCTCAATCACAATCACAATGAATACTGTATATAGCACATCTAGTCTTCCATCTCATTGTCCTCTGTGTTGACTTAAAATGAAGTTCCCAGACTTGCAGTTTTACAAGAACTAAAACAGGCCTGAAATGGGCTATAAATAGAATTCCTGTAAGAATAGATAGGCCTTTCCTGCATGAAGGGCTATAATGAAACCAGAGCACATGTTTGCCTTGGATGTCGTTGTGGGCTAGGATAGCAGTGTGTGTGTGTGTGTGTGTGTGTGTGTGTGTGTGTGTGATATATGGTTACATACAATTAAGATCTCTTTCAAGTTTTTTCGAAGCAGGAGGCTGTTATAGGGCAGTGTGGCTATAGAGAGGGAAAGATGGAGCCAGACCAACACACAGACAGAGGCAGTGAGACAGACAGACACAGACAGGGAAACAGACAGAGACAGACAGGGAAACAGACAGACAGAGAGACCGGGATAAAGAGGCTGAGAGAGAACAAAGGTTTAGCTTTTAGAGAGGCCAGTCTCCTTACATTCTCATTTGAGTATTCTCATCCTTCCTATTTCATCTCAATATTGTCATCCCCATGTTTGTCATCTATGTTCACATCCCTGTATTCCCTTCACTCTGTTCTGCTCACTTCATTCTCATCCACGCATTCGAATTTTTCTAATTCTATCCCTTTATTCTCATCACTTTGTTCTCTTCCGTCTATATCATTGCCTGCATACTCAAGCTCAGGTCGTTTTTGTGAAAAAGAACGTGGCCTCAATCACTTACCTGGTTAAAGAAATAAAAGGGCGGTCCCCTTTGTGAGCTGGGCACGGTATAGGTTTGTAAATACAGTCCCCATAATCAGACACAGTAAGGCTGGCTTTCCTGCAACAATGGCTCTCTGGTTAGCGGGCGGACCAACACCGGACCGACTCGTTGACCGCTGGTCTGGTCTAATGATACCCTGCAGCAGTTCCTCTCTACTGGGACTGTGGTACCGTAGACTGAGGTTGCGGTCCAAATGGATCCCTCGGCAGCACACGGAACGACGCATAACTTCTTCCCATCTTCGGGATATCCATTTGATTGTGCAGTGCTGAGGGATAGGGGTGTAATTTGGGCCCCCGGGCTGGGACCTGGACACCCTGCCCCCGCAGTCGCCACAGATCTTTCCCCCAGTATGAGGCAGAACCACATGTCTCTCCCTGCCCCGTCATTTACTGAACAATCAACGGCTGAAGGAATAAACCGTGGAATGGCATCGGAACAGTTGTGGGGTTCTCTGCATACCAGGCTTGTCCATTCCCAGCAGCAGGTCTGGAACAGAACCTCGCCTCAGAGGTCTTCATGGGCCTGGGTGGTCTGATATAGTTCTCCCTAAGGACTGACTATTCTGTGTTTTATTGATATCAGGGCCCGGATATGAGTAGACCTGGATAGACCCAACCAAGGCTCTGAGTAGACCTGGATAGACCTGAGTAGACCCAACCAAAGCTCTGATTAGACCTGAGTATGCCCAACCAAAGCTCTGAGTAAACCTGAGTAGACCCAACCAAAGCTCTGAGTAGACCTGAGTAGACCCAACCACGGCTCTGAGTAGACCTGAGTAGACAAAATGTATGCTTATTCCATAATGCTAATAAACTGGTTATTGTTTCCATGGCTATACTCTAGTCAGGGTAATACCAGGGTATTGTCTGGGTCTGGGTCCTGACTCAAGAAGACCTATAGAAGCAATAATACGTTTTATTTTGGTCTGGTTCTGAAAGGTTCTCAGATTAGTTTTGGAGCCATAGATACATATACACTGATTTAAAAAGACCCTGGCTAATAAAGATATGTACTCTGACCCATAAAGACCCTGCCTAATAAAAATATGTACTCTGACCCATAAAGACCCTGCCTAATAAAGATATGTACTCTGACCCATAAAGACCCTGGCTAATAAAGATCTGTACTCTGACCCATAAAGACCCTGGCTAATAAAGATCTGTACTCTGACCCATAAAGACCCTGCCTAATAAAGATCTGTACTCTGACTCATAAAGATCTGTACCCTGACTCATAAAGACCTCTGTTCTGACTCATAAAGACCTCTGTTCTGACTCACAAAGACCTCTATTCTGACTCATAAAGACCTCTGATCTGACTCATAAAGACCCCTGCTCTGACTCATGAAGACCTCTATTCTGACACATAAAGACCTCTGCTCTGACTCATGAAGACCTCTGATCTGACTCATGAAGACCTTTATTCTAACTCATAAAGACCTGTATTCTGACTCATGCATACCTCTGTTTTGAATCATAACATCTTATACTCTGGTTCATAAAGACCTATACTCTGACTCTCGTCTGGAATGGCAGGATGGTCAGCTCAGTTTCCCAAGCGGCCCGATCATACAACATGTAAAGTCACAGTATCCACTGTGTTGAACAGATCAGGCCTGCATGGATCTGAACATGTTTTATTATGATCCTCATTAGCTGTTGCTAAAGAAACAGCTAGACTTTCATATGGCCTGGTGTGAAGACCAGGTGTGAAAACCAGATCTGGAGACCAGATGTGAAGACCAGGTGTGAAGATTTGATTTGAAGACAATATTTGAAGACCAAAGCTGAATACCCAAGAAGGATACTGAAGTCAAATACTTGATGTGAATACTACAGGTGAATTCTAGAGCAGGATAATAGAGGAGGATACAAGATGTGAATAGCAGAGGAGATGATACTCACATCTCACAGGACATCTAATACTGAACTCAGACATCATACTCATATATCATACTGAACTAAGACATTATACTGACATCTCACATTGAACTGAGACATACTGATGTTCCCCCAGCCACAAATGGTAACTAATGGCCCCACCCCAAAACACACTTGGTCAATAATGGCCTCACATCAAAACAGATATGTGTTCAGCTCAATTGAATATTTGCTATACAGTAAAATATGTTTACTATTGTTTGATGGGTTTTGTTGAAGTAATGAACCCCACAAGCACTGGTGTCCTGGAGCCCGTCTTCACAGCTCTAGAGTCCTGGATTCCTAAAGCCTGCCTTTTCTGCTCTAGAGTCCTGGAGTCCTGGAGCCTGCCTTCACAGCTCTAGAGTCCTGGATTCCTAAAGCCCGCCTTCACAGCTCTAGAGTCCTGGATTCCTAAAGCCTGCCTTTTCTGCTCTAGAGTCCTGGAGTCCTAAAGCCTGCCTTTTCTGCTCTAGAGTCCTGGAGTCCTGGAACCTGCCTTCACAGCTCTAGAGTCCTGGATTTCTGGAGCCTGCCTTCACAGCTCTAGAGTCCTGGATTCCTGGAGCCTGTCTTCACAGCTCTAGAGTCCTGGATTCCTAAAGCCTGCCTTTTCTGCTCTAGAGTCCTGGAGTCTTGGAGTCTGCCATTCCTGCTTAGGGTTCTGGAGTCTTGGAGCCTGCCATTCCTGCTTAGGGTTCTGGAGTCTTGGAGTCTGCCAATCTAGTTCTAGAGTCCTGCAGAATATCTCTAATCAGATTTCCTTTCTCTTAAAAAATCAGCCAACCAAAGCCCTTTCTCTTCCCTACCAGATTTAAGTGTTACGCAGAGCAATGATGTTCCCAGCAGGATCATTAACAACCCTGTGGTTTATTTTGGAAGAGGGTCGGGGGGGGGCTGGCGACAGAATGGGGGGGTTGGAGAAGGAAGGGGAACTGGGCTGAGATGGGGGCTTGAGAAAAGAAGGGGGTTGTATGTTGTTGGTTTTGAATGGCATTTCTTCTCTGTGGTGTGGTGTTGTGTCATTTTAAATTAGACATGAAATCAAATTGTTGATATTAAATATTGTGTAAAGCTATTTGCAAAATCCACAAACAATTGTGTGTGTGTGTGTGTGTGTGTGTGTGTGTGTGCATGTGGGCGTATCTGCGTGTGTCTGAGTATTTGCCAGGGGCAGATGTGAATGCCTGTTATCAGAAAACCTCCAGGTGTCTTGGACACACATTTAATGATGTATGCAAGTGTGTGGGGGGGAGGGCAGGGGGCTCAAATGGAGGAGAATAGTAATGAACATTCCACTAGGCTTGATATGACTGACACTCCCCTCTACCTGTGGTCATGGAGCTGGAAGCTGTGAGAGAGGTGGCCCAAAGCAAAAACTCAGCATGTTTGCCTGCGTTCATGGAGTCTTGCAGAATGTTCTGATAGTAATGACTAACAAATCTGTTGAAGGGGTGAGAACGTGTCTATCCATAAACACCCACACCATGTGTTTTTATTTAAAAGAAGGGAGTTTGGGTGTCTCAGATGTTGACTGCTACCAGACAGACCCACCTGATCAAAGTTTGTTTTTCAAATACATAAATACTGGCCATGAGAGAGAGAGAGAGAGAGAGAGAGAGAGAGTTAATGTGTGTGTGTGTGTGTGTGTGTGTGTGTGTGTGTGTGTGTGTGTGTGCATTTTTTTCTGAGTTGTGTGTTTGTGCAAGGTGGAGTTGTTGAATATGAGCTAATCTGATTTACCGAAAAGAGGCGAAGGCTGTACACGGGGGAGGTCATACCTCCAGTTTAAACTCTGTCTGAACCAGGAAAGAGTAAAGGTGACCCAGCAGATCTGTTAAGCTGTTTCTGGAGCTGTGTGTGTATTTGTACATATTAATAATAATGCATTTTATTCATAGGCACCTTTCTAAACACTCAAGGTCACCATACAAGATTAATAATGATAATAATAATAAAAACAAACAGAACATTGCTATTAGCAGATGGCTAGTGATCATGTTAGATATGCCAGTGTGAAAAGATGTGTTTTCAGGTGGGTTTTGAAAATGGACAGCAAGTTGATGTTACGGATGTCTGGTGGAAGGGAATTCCAGAGGCGAGGGGCAGAGCGGCTGAAGGCTCTCAACCCAATAGTGGTTAAACTGGCAGGAGGTACAGTGAGGTGAATAGAAGAAGACCCGAGAGTATGGGAGGGTAGGTTGATATGAAGGATGTCAGTGAATTACAGAAGAGGTTGTGAATTGTCTTAAAATCAATGTGGTATTTCACTGGGATCCGATGTAGCAGCTGAAGAATAAGAGTGATGTGGTTAATAGAAGATGTTCGGGTGATGAGACGAGCATCGGAGTTCTGAACCAGTTGAAGTTAATGTAGAAGTTTGAGAGGAAGACCAAAGAGAAGAGAGTTACAGTAATCGATACGGGATGTAACCAGGGTGTGAATCAGAATGGCTGTACTAGTGTGTGTGAGAGACGGACGAAGACAGTTTATGTTACGTAAATGGAAGTATGCAGACCGGGTGATATTATTAATGTGAGCTTGAAATGAAAGTGTGCTGTCGAGGATGACACCCAGACTCGTAACCTGAGGGGAGGGAGAAACTGAGGTGGAGGTAGGTTTGGTTGACAAGTAAAGTTGGGTGTCATCCACATAGCTGTGGATTTGGATATTCTATTTACAAAAGATATGACCCAGAGGAAGTAGATAGATGATAAACAGAAGGGGTCCCAGGACAGAGCCCTGGGAAACACCGGCTGAGTTGAGTGAATTGAGTGCAGTCAGAGAGATAGAATTGAAACCAGCCCAAAGGTGTGTCAGGTATATCAATAGAGACTAGTCTGTCAAGGAGGATGTTGAGAGATGCTGTCAAAGGTCGCACTCAGATCAAGGAGGATGAGAATTGTTAATAGTCCAGAGTCAGCTGCCATGAGAAGATCCTTAGGGATTTTTACCAAAGCGTGAAACTGAGAAGCAATTGTTTTGAGGATTTTTTATAGAAAAGTCTGGTTAGAAATAGGATGGAGGTTATTGAAATTGTTGGGGTCTACACCAGGTTTATTATGTATAGGAGTTATTGCAGCAGATTTTAGAAGTGAAGGAACAGTGCCAAAGGTGAGTAAAGAATGCATAATGGAGGTTATGAGAGAGGAGAGAGAGGGTAAGCGGGCTTATGCCAGGTCTAGCTGACAAGTCATTGGCTTTGACTTTTGAATAAAGATTTGATATTTTAGCAACAGAAGGAACCATGAAACTTGAAAATGTACGAGAAAGAGTGTCTGAGAGACCTGAGAGAGACAGACTGCTAGTTGAGGGTGAATCTTACGAACCTCGGCATTGTAGAATTGCATTAGGGAGTTACAATAAGCATTTGAGTACGTATGAGGTGCATGAGAGTGAGCATGCGTGAGAGTACGTGAGAGTACGCGTGTGTGTTTCTAATCCAGGAATGTGGCAGTATGCTAGACAACCAAAATCATGCACCACCAACAAACACTCACCTAAAATCATTATTTCTCACAATGTCAATTGATATATGTCCCATTCATTTAACTATTATTCCTATGTTTTCATGTATAACAAGGCAATTTCTAGGTGACACCAAATGTTTGAACAGTGGTGTAAATTCTGGCTAAGATAGATTACTAAATTGTATCTTAAATAGTGAGGGTAATTTTAAATCTGCTATTTCTACCATACAAACAGAGAAGATTTAAAAGATTTAACCATCTGGAACTTTTGGCTATGGACACACTTCTGTCCTCTCACCTCCATTGCCTGGCCTCTTTTAGAAAAGTTCAAAGTTTATCAGGGAGAGGCTGCAAGGACAGCAAACGTGCTTGATGATGGGTATGATCTGAGTTTTTGAATGCCTGTATTTGCACATCATCAATACAGGCGTAAATATCTCCTTGACCACTCAATCACTTATTAGGTTGAGATTGGGTGGGTGTGAGGAGACAGGAGGGAGGAGGGAGGAGAGAGGACAGAGGAGACAGGACAGAGGAGAGAGGAGGGAGGAGGGAGGAGAGAGGACAGAGGAGACAGGAGGGAGGAGGGAGGAGGGAGGAGAGAGGACAGAGGAGGTAAGACAGAGGACAGAGGAGAGAGGACAGAGGAGAGAGGAGGGAGGAGGGAGGAGAGAGGAGACAGGAGGGAGGAGAGAGGAGACAGGAGGGAGGAGGGAGGAGACAGGAGGGAGGACGGAGGAGAGAGGACAGAGGAGAGAGGACAGAGGAGAGAGGAGAGAGGAGGAGGGACAGCGGTGAGAGGACAGAGGTAAGACAGAGGAGGGAGGACAGAGGAGGGTGGACAGAGGAGGAGGGACAGCGGTGAGAGGACAGAGGACAGAGGTAAGACAGAGGAGAGGGGACAGGATGAAGCGGTCAATTTGCATTTCAATCCAAAAGGCACATATTTGAAACCAGGTTAAAAACAGGATAAACAAATAGGTCATTAGCAATTTTCCATCCTTGACATCTGTACCACTGTAGCATGGGGTTACTCATGCGATCGGTATACACACATACACACACACACACACACACACACACACACACACACACACACACACACACACAGTTAGCCATTCCCTCTAATGTTTCTTAAATACACGGTCATCCAAATTGGGAATGCAACAACATCATTATGTCAGCCAGCAGGGACGCCGTCAGGAATCCCAGGGCCTGGGACAAAATTGAACGTTTAGGACCCAAACCATTGGCCAAAAAAATTATAAATAGCAATGATGTTACTGTTCAAAAAACAGGTCATAAACGTTTATTGTTTAATGTTTAGCTAGGTGGAACTAAATACCAAGATTGGTAACCCCCCGAGGCCCGGTCCCACCCGAGGCCCGGTCCCCCCCGAGGCCCAGTCCCCCCGAGGCCCGGTCCCACCCGACGCCCGGTCCCCCCCGAGGCCCGGTCTCACCCGAGGCCCGGTCCCCCCGAGGTCCGGTCCCCCCGAGGCCCGTTCCCCCCCGAGTCCCGGTCGCCCCCGAGGCCCGGTCACCCCGAGGCCCGGTCCCCCCCGAGGCCCGGTCCCCCCCGAGGCCCGGTCCTCCCCGAGGCCCGGTCCCCCCCGACGCCCGGTCCCCCCCAAGGCCCTGTGCCCCCGAGGCCCGGTCCCACCCGAG
>JACXGJ010018523.1:0-10156 GCA_016801105.1 Esox niger | reverse complement strand
ACCCCCACCCCCCGGTGTTAATAAACACCAGGACATGAGAAGGATGATGTCCAACTACCCACCCCCGGTGTTAATAAACACCAGGAAATGAGAAGGATGATGTACATCTACCCCCACCCCTTGGTGTTAATCAACACCAGGACATGGGAAGGATGATGTACAACTATCCCCACCCCTTGGTGTTAATAAATACCAGGACATGAGACAGATGATGTCCAACTACCCCCAACCCTTGGTGTTAATATACACCAGGACATGGGACGGATGATGTCCAACTACCCCCGCCCCTTGGTATTTGTCTATGAACCAGAAGAAGACCACAGTAAAACAGAAAACGTTCTACAGCTCTGTGAAGAAATGGGGAGGGCCTCCATAGAGTCCATATAAGGACAATGTGAGTGGTGGTCAAGTCTGGGGTCATGTGTTAATGATAAACCAAATATACTTGTTATATGATAGGGTTATATGAGAGGGTTAAAACAAGCGGGTTGACCAGGGATTTGTTCCCGAGATGGAATACGGAACCGTGAGTCCTCACCATAAAAAGATCCAACCTCTGGCATTGTGTCTGGGCAGAAATGGCCCTGAGGGCTAGGAGGTTGACATAGAGCCAGATAGGAGGGAAAGAGGCTGACAAGGGACTGTATGTTACAGCTGGGAAATACCCAGCCCTTGGAGAGCACCAGACAGTAGTTTAAACGGACCAACAGGGGTCTTATGGGCTGTATAAACCCATCACCAGTACCATAGGGAAGACTTTCAGTACCTCAGGCTTGGTCAGTGAACCGGTTCTAAATAAGCACGACTACAAATGTTGTTGAGCTATCTGAGTTGTGCTCACTGAGTCTGAACTTAGTTTATACTTTCTGCTTTGTAAAATATAATATCATAGACTGAATCATAATAATAGCTACTTTCCCTGTTATATCCCTCTCATTAAAAACACACAGCTGTGCTAATTTAACTCTAACCATAACCTCAGTGAAGTAACATTTATGCCTAAACTTTACCTAGGTGTAATGCTTAACTTTAACCATAAACTTAACCAACAATGCCTGGACCTTAAAGACCCCCCAATTCTAACTCTAAAATGAATTGTAAGTTTGACCCTAAACCCTGAGACAGAAATCAACTTTTGCCTGAAAGGTTCTCATGAGTCAATGTATTTTTGGTTTTGCTATACTCATTGGGACATTTGTTCCCCATGAGTATAGTTAGATATAATAAGATGTACATATATACACTGCACAGAGCCTCCATACCATCATACACTCCCAGTGGGCTGCTGTCTGAGGGAGCTGAGCTGCTGAAAATGCAAACTCTCTGCACTGACGTGGCTCATAAGAAGAGGAAAGCAGAAGCATGGAGCTGTCCAAGGTGCTGAATTTAAAAGGGCCAACTGAAGACCCCTCAAAGCAGGAGCTGTCCAGATATCCTCTGAGGTGTGTGGTGCTGAATAAGTGATATTATACTGGACTGGAGTGTAAGGTGCTGAAGCCTTGGTCTGCAGGACACCCAAATAGCACTGTTACCCCAGAAAGGAAGAGTATTTAATTTGTTTAACCAATAAAACTACTGTAAAGCTGACCAGCAATGGTATCTCAGACCTGTACAGGATGTGACATCATCAGCTCCTCTGCTGACACTGGTGTTTGAACAGGTTTATCTGTGTAATGGGGGTGTTTAAGAATATCAGACAGTCCCAAGACACACAAACAGCCTTGCATACAGTTATTAAGAGACAGGGGCTTGTCTACATCTTTAATAACACACACACACACACACACACACACACACACTTTGAGGACAGCAAAGTTAAGGGGTCCTGTGATAAATGACAGTGTGAGAATCTTCAACCATTTATACACAGAGTAAACGTTGCTGTAATGAATATTACTGTCCCTGATACCAATGGAAATCATACAATCCTGCAGGTCCTAAAGAAAACTACCTGATTACAGGCAGGATATATGAAACTACACATCAACGGCACATCAACACAACGCTAAACTGTTACGGTAATGATTCAGGGCTGAAACTCAGGCACAAATAACGACAAACCAGATAACAAACAATCAGCATAACCATCTAGAGGGGTTTGACTGAGGAACAACAGAGGAGACTGTTTGCCAGTTGCCATGATGGAGCAGGCCTGGAAGATTATGACGGTGATCATTGATGGTGATATAGACAATGCAGCAAACCAGGTACAATTGTCTGGAAACGTCTTGACACCCTCCCTGTGAACGGTGTTCCAAGTGGTCCAGCTGACTCTGGAATCCCCATCAGGGAACGATTTCTCTGACCAAGACCTTTGCTGTATAATAATTTCCTCTTTTCGTGTGATAAGCTTCCACCCATCCTGAGAATCGGTCAACGATGATCAATACCTTCATATCCTCACGACTTCAGTAGAGTTACAGTGGATATAAAAAGTCTACACACCCCTGTTAAAATGCCAGGTTTTTGTGATGTAAAAGAATGAGACATGTCCTCTCCACTTTGGTAGAGTTATATAATCCATCTGCAGATGTCTGAATTGTGCCTGGCGAGATATTACTTTCATTTTCATGCTTCTGTCTATACATTGTTTACAATTTGCTATGATCGCTGTTGTTTCTTTTTGTGCTCCATCATTTTCCCACAAATCGATTCATCACAAATTGTACGTTTGCAATAGCCTTTGGTCACACTCTAGGTGCCCTCATTGGGGCTTGAACATCCAAATCACATCATGGAACACTAGTTGATGTCTGTATAGAATAAGACCATCCCCAAGGTTGTGTGATGGATGGTTGATATTTGAGAGTGGATACTACTTTGACCTGTGCACAAGTTGTGCTTTAAACAACTACAAATATTTGGACTAGAAACATCCAAATCAATGTGATTTGATGTAATCAATCAATTCAATTTGAACTAATCAATCAAATTAATATTTTTCAGTGGATACTACTTTGATCTGTTCACATTCACACTCACAGTGACAGAGTTGTCAACCAATGAACTCCATCACACGGACTGATTGTCATCTTCTACTGGTGCAATTAGGAAAAAGTTGTTCTGAGTTGGTAGAAAAGTTCAGACACATAGTTTAACACTTAGACATTAGGCCTAATATTGCAGGGATTTTCCTGCATTGAAAACTCAAAAGGCAACTGCCAAAATACTGTCCTATGTGGGTGTTATAGTGTAGTTGTTATGACACACACATACACACAAACACAAACACACGCACACACACACAAACACATACACACACACTCAGACAGACTCAGACAGACACATGGTTGGACAGACAGCTAGACAGACAGATACAATCCAAATTAGAAATGCAGACTCAGTGCAAACCTTCAAGTGTCTACTACAGACTCATCTCTTCAGCTTGGTCTATGATTAAGTGTAGTCTGGCCCAGGGGCGTGAAGGTGACCAGAAAGGCCTGATGCTGTCCACCCTTGCTGTCTTGCCAGGTGGGCTCTCATCGCCACTGGGATGTCCTCCCTCCAATGCCATTCGGGGGCGGAGTCACTGGCTTGTTGTTGTCTCTCTGTTGCACACTGGTGCGATTGGGCTGTGCCCTGCTGGCAATACTCGGCCCTCATTCAGGATGGTTGCGATTGGTGGGTGTCCCTCTGGTTGATGCTTGACAATGTGAGTGGATTGATTTCCTACCTGTTGGGCCCTGTCCGGGGCCTCCTTTGAATTGGGCAACAGTGTCACTGGACCCACAGTTTCAGCCCCAACATCTTACGCTGCTATATCATTGTGCTGGGGGTGTAGGGTCTTAATGTTCCTGTTTTCTGTCGTTTTAAACTTAGGAGGACATGAGGTCTGGACCCACATCTAGGGAGTACCAGGATTGACTCGTTTGCGGTCCCTGTCCAAAGTCCGCCTGGTTGTGTTGCAGATCAAGACGATACCTGACCATTTCAAGCTGCCACTCTGCTGATTCCCCCTGTCCTTGTCCCTCCGGTTTTGCCTCCAATCTGGACTAGGTTTAAATAGACTCTGGGGAAGTTTTTCCTAGCCACTGAAGTTCATCACTATTGTTGTTTGCTCCCTGGTGTTCAAGGCCGGGTATTTTGTGAATGCACTTTTTGACAACTGCTGATGTAAAAAGGGCTTTATAAAATAAATTTGATTGATTGATTTGACATGGGTAGACAAACAGCTGGAGCTGGTAGACAGACAGCTAGACAGACAGATACATAGGGAGACAAACAGCTGGAGCTGGTAGACAGACAGCTAGACAGACAGATACATGGGAAGACAGACAGCTGGAACTGGTAGACAGACAGCTAGACAGACAGATACATGGGATGACAGACAGCTGGAGCTGGTAGACAGACAGCTAGTCAGACAGATACGTGGGTAGACAGACAGCTGGAGCGGCAACATGAGTAGGATGTCTGTGAAAGAAACATGTTGGTGGGAACTGAGGTAAGGAAGAATACTGTAAATACTGACATGATATGAAATCAATGCAGAGAGGCAGCGATGGAGACAGGAGAATGTGCACAGTGATTTTAATGAACAATGATTTTTACAAGGTAAAGAGAGATGGAAAGACATATGCAGGGGCGGAGCTTAGCTTGCTCTCCCATGTGTGTGAACCACAGCTCCAGAGGCCTACAGCCCAGCTCTGAAATCTCACTATTACTACCTGAACTAAACGACAGAGGCAGATAAAATATTAAAAACATGCAGTGGTGTCAAAATGTCTTTAAAGCCCAGGTGTGGATCCTCCATCTTGTTTCAGCAATGTATAACAGTAAAATATCTGAAATAACAGAAACAAATGTGATGTTGGAAAGAAATGCTCAAAATCTAGATGGGATCTCAGCCATACCTTTGTCCAGTATGTGGGCCAGACTGGGGCCAGCACTTAATGTTTGCTCTACATGGCCCAGGTTTGGACCACACCTCTTAGAACAAGTCATTTACAGTATTTGGGCCTGTTCTGTTCCAGGACATTAATAGTTATGGCAGTGCAGTATGAACACCAGAGTTGGGCCAGGGACCTAGGCATATAGTGGGGCAAAACAGGAAGTATGTGGCCCACTTACGGGACAGGATCATCTTGCAACCTGGATATGTTTTCAGACAGGAATTGTTTAGAATATTATGCAGCCATTTGCTAGAGAGCTGTAACATGCTGCTGCCTTCAAGATAAAACCATATATGGAATTTATCACAACATTTGAGGAGAAAAGGTGTGTTGGGCAGCTCTCTGCCTAAGGATGAGGATTTAACTGACTCTGACACGGAGAGTTTCAGCCTATAGGTATATAAGGCCTTCAGAATGAAAACCTGTGTTCTAGAACAGATGCTTTTGCACAGAAACCCCAGGTACCGTCCACGGGACGGTACCTGACAAAAAAAACAGGTCCGTTAAGTAGTACCGTCATGGCCTATCAAGCAATTCACCCGAAAAAGCCACCCAGAAAACATCTCTCACCTATTCCATAGAGAAAGCAGTTCCCTGTGAGCTATCCCAGAGAAAAAAAAACAAACCCATCCAAATATGACTGCCGCTATTCTTGACGCCAAATGTTAAGGAAAAATAATCGGTCTTGAGTCCAAAGTTCTATAAAGGTTTTTTATTTTTACATGCGCATGGGATAATCGATATACGGCCACTTAGTATGACCACACTCAGAGTAAACAAAGAATCTAAGTACGACAGGCGTCTCTGTAGCATCTTCACTGACCACTCCCCCAACTCAAAGTTGTCACACATTGAACAAATAACAGATGCCAGGTCATTCTCTAGTCAATCTCTTCAACAGATAAACAGAGAACCCAGTGGTCTGTTGATTACACATTGACCTAGGTCACAGAATACTAAACGAAACCACCATAGAAATTAATATAGAAATGAATATAACTCATAACTGCCAATGCAATATTAAATAATAATATCAAATTATTATATTCCTTCACAATTTCAAATTTCTTTTACAGTCTGAGGATGCAAAGCTGGAGAAGAATCATTCAGGAAGGATAAGAAGAGTAATTATCTGTGGCCACCAGATTCAAAACCATTCATTTTTGGGGGGTTGTCTTGATGATGCCTCCACCTGTTGTCACTTTCCTTTGTCACGGGTGCTGGTGGGGATCCAAACGCGGACAGAGAGCAGGAGGGAGAAGGGCAGGTGGAGTGTGCGGGGACGAGAGGTAAGGTGTCTAACGACTCAGCGGCGTAGAGGCAGACGAGCAATAGGCAGAGTAGTCAGGGACGGGCAGAGAGTCGGTACACGGGCTGGCGGCAGAAGTACTGTCGGGGACAGGCGAGAGGTCAAAACACCGGCGGACAACTGAAGTACAGGTACGGGTCAGGCAGAATGGTCGGGAACGGGCGATGGGTCGGTGCACGGATAGGCAGGTCGAAGAACTAGTAAACGCGAGATGTGGCATGTAAACATGAACCATTGATATGGCAGGGAGCTGTACTTGAATGTTTGGTGATTAAGTGACTGGGGACAGGTGTGTGATGTGGTGATTGGTGACAGGTGTGTTTAGGTGCGCACTGAGCTCCTGGAGCGCGGGCGCCCTCTGCTGCGCGCTTGCGGAGGCGGGGACGTGACATGCTTTGCACCAAAACAGGTAACACTGATTTCCAATCACTTATGCTTCCAACTGGACAGATTGATTTACCTGCAGTTTAATTGACTTGGTTTTATACTGAGATGATAACATATTCCCTTAATGTTTTTGCGTGGTGTATTTAATATGCCTGATTAGTATGTCTCATACATGGGTTGAAACGGTTACCAGTTTCACAATAAACCACAGTAAAATTCCCAATCATTAGTATTACATATTCTAAATATAATCATAATTACAACCGTGTTGGAATACCGGGGTTTGAAAATCTCTCAGTAAATACGGTCCAGCATCAACCAGTCAACCAATGTTAACGACGGTTTTGTATTGTGTGAAAACATGGCAGAAGGCAGTGACAGCACTCAGAACATTGTTCATCTACTAAATGGACCAGATCTGAAGTGTAGTTCCATTTTGGTTTTTACAAAGAGAAACGTTGTATTGTGTGTCACTGTCAGCAATCTTGTCTTGATATCTTGGATATTGATGATTAGGATCTCAGAACCGAACCTATCTGGGTTGTGGCTACAACTGTTAACTTCTGGCTTGTGGCTACAACTGTTAACTTCTGGCTCTTTCTTAGAATAATAACAGACCCAAGTCGGGGGCGAAGTGTTCCTTGTTTATTCACAAAATATAGTCTTGTAATATGTCTGTCTAATGTCTTGTATCCTTGGGCAGCTTTGACATCTGCCTAAGGATGATCATTTAACACAGAGTGCTATTGATGCGTCAAGCTAAAGAATTCTATTCATTTCTCTGGATCTGTGGACGAGAGAAGCCAAAAAAAAACACGAGAAAGAGGACATTCTCCTGCAAATATTTATGTCTCGTTTGTGTACTTCCAAAAACCGGAAGCCTTAAATCACAAAATCTCTAGTTTTTCCGGATTTCTGCAGCAACCCTATCTGATTACACTTGATCTTATTCAGTAATTTAGAGGTTTATAATGCATAAACCAATCACAGCCTGTGGTACATAAACCAATGGAAAGTCTATCTGTGTCAACCCCTTCCCCAAAAGAGAGCGAGAGAGAGAAAGTGCACCAGGGGGAGAGGCGCATGTCACACTTACCATGATCCCAAGAAAACTATTTAGCTTTTTGTTTTAGTGGATTTACTGGGCCTGTATGGTAACTTGTTGTAACGGTACCATAACCACTGGTCAAATGTGCGCCTTTGCTATTTTACAGAACTAGATTTATAAGATAATGAAGTGTATTGGTGAACTCTAGTCGAATGAAAATGCATTGACGGTTTCCTATCACTCTTTCAATCAGCAAATAAGAATGGCACATTTTATTTTGTTTCAGAGTAATTTACTTTTAAGTAGTTCGATATCAATTGTAGAAGTTTACTGTAGCATATTGTTACACTTTCAGCTGAGTAAAGACAATGAGAAAAGGCAGCAGACAGCCAAAGTGGTGATAAGTAAACAAATAGACACTGGCAAATAGAGAGAGACTGAGAAAGAGACAAATAGAAGAACATTAATAACAGTATATTCCTTGATCAGTTTGTGTGTGTTCAAAGATGAAGTGGATTTATACAACATACCAATCCTAACTTTGAAATGTGTTTTCTTACAGAGACACCAGCCAGAACCTTTATATAGATTGTCCAGTGTGATCTCACATCTGGGAGGCAGCTTGTGTACAGGTACAATATAGTTCAAATACGCATTGTCAGGGATTTAGTTTTAACTGATGTATTTTTACTAATTAAAGGACTGAGTCCCCATGTTTAGAGAAGGAAGAGAATGTGGGAGAGGGGGTTCTGGATGTGGAAAGAAGAGACTAATAAAAGATTTAGGCAGAGTAGTGTAGGGACTACTGATCAATGTGTTCTGGCTCCTCCTACAAAAGTAGATGTGGACCTGGACTGCCCTCCTTCTGGCCGACCTCCATCCTATACTGCTGCCCCACTACGAAAGTCAGCAGCAGTTCCTGAACCACGGACAGAAATACCACCGACGCTGTATCAAGACAGACCCCCTCCTGCCCGGAAGATTGACCCTTCGCTCGCGGCCGACCTCGGTGCAACGTCCCCAGTTACTGGGAGCACCAGGAGCGTCACATCGTATGGGCAGCCTGAAGATCGGTTCCCCATGGCAGAAGTTGCCAATCCGGTCGCAGGAGGGGATGATTACACACCCTCATCTACCGCCCATGTTCACCTGCAGACATAAAAGACGTGGCCGCCTCGCTACCTAACCCGGAAAAAGAAGGAGAGGAATTCAATTGTGTATTTCTCCAGATGCTTGAACAATATAAACCAAATATAGTTGAAGTGGAAATGGTAATGATGAAAGCGCTACAGCTGGGATGGGGAAGGGTGAAAGGAGTCTGGCCCGTGCAGAATGACCCGTATAATTGGGACGGTGGTTCTCAATACAGGTTAGCGATCATGGCACTGTGTGGACGAGTGGGTGTGTTTTCCATCAATGGAGTCATGTATTGGAGATCAATCAATATTATGCAGACACTTAATGTACAAGCATTTAGAGAACAGGTACCAAGTTAAACCCACAAGGTTGCTCACAATTAATGGCAAACAGATTGAATATTTGGTGGATTCTGGAGCGGGATATTCTGTCCTTAGAGCCCAGGAATGGGACCCGCTTCCGAAATTGACTGGTAGAACTATAATTGCGGTGGGGGCTAATGGAGGACAGACCACTGAGCGATTTACTACCCCTCTGTCGGTTGTAGACAACGAGGGTCAGCGGTACCCAAAACATTAATTTCTGTTTTCCAATTGTTGTCCAGTTAATTTGTTAGCCAAGGATTTGACACAGTTAGGGATCACGTTAGAATGTTCAGACAAAGGCATGTAAATTAAACGTACTGTCACACAAGCAGTTCAAAACAGTGTCCAGCCTGGTGATTATTGTTATTCATGGGATTTAGAATGAACATGGCCTAGAGCTGTTTCATGTGATTTGGTAAATAAAGCGATGAATAGAGTAGAAATGGGTTTGGCCCAGTTTATGGATATGGGCAACTTATGTCGCTCAGCGATGGTTTCAGAAAGTCAGGATGTTGGGTTTGAGAAAGTGTGGTTTGAAGATGGTAAAAGTGATTTTTGTCGGGTGAATATGTATACTGATCTCCGGAATGTTTTTGTGCCTGGTCTGTGTGAAATGTGAGAGAGGTGTCTCGCTTTTTCTAAGTGGAGGGGTCAGACCCCTCAAGGTGGGAGTGGAATTTTCCATAGCAGCCCAACCCTATAGAGAAAGATTTGGCTACACCGTTTTGGGTAAACGGGAAGTACATCTTATGCTACATGACAACTGGGTCCTTCAGCTCTGTGCTGTCCAGGTGGCTGCTACAGATCCTAGGTTAGCGGAATTTCCACTCTCTCTGTGGTCACAGCATAAATATGATGTTGGGCTAATAAATAATGCACAGCCTCTTGTAGTTACACCTAGAGGACCCCATAGACCCTGCCAGGCTCAATACCCACTGAAAGCAGAGGCTATTGAAGGGACAGCTCCCGTCTTTAAAGCAGAGGCTATTGAAGGGACAGCTCCCGTCTTTAAAGCAGAGGC
>JACXGJ010018522.1:0-10156 GCA_016801105.1 Esox niger | reverse complement strand
TCTCTCTCTCTCTCTTCCTCTCTCTCTCTCTCTCTCTCTCTCTCTCTCTCTCTCTCTCTCTCTCTCTCTCTCTCTCTCTCTCTCTCTCTCTCTCTCTCTCTCTCTCTCTCTCTCTCTCTCTCTCTCTCTCTCTCTCTCTCTCTCTCTCTCTCTCTCTCTCTCTCTCTCTCTCTCTCTCTCTCTCTCTCTCTCTCTCTCTCTCTCTCTCTCCATCCATCCTCCCCTTCGCTCTCTCGTATTCTTTCTGGCGCCGGCGTTGTGGGTTTGATTCCCACGAGGACCCAAACGTTTTTTGGGATCAGAGTGTCTGGTAAAGGAGTTAAAAGTCCACAGCTGAAGAAAAGTTTTTAAACCCACACCTGGGTTCAAACACTATTTAAAAATGCTAGATGTGCTCAACTGAATGTGCCCTGCCATAATGGAACCCACAGAATAGCAAAACAAACGCCAACCCCTCCTACTCGGTACCGTGGACAGGCTACAGCGAACACTCAAAAACACTCTGTTGCAACTCTGTAGTCTCGTGATCAGCCATTTGGCAGGAAAGAGGCTCATTGATGGCCACCATATTAGTGCCAAAATGGCCACTGCCATGTCAGTGAAATATTGAGCAGTTTTTCCGCTTGTTTTCCAGATATCAGTGATTACTCTGCATCGTCTACTCTGTTGACACGGAGGGGGCACGAACTGTGTAGCCGTGAACATTGCTCCTAATACCCATGCATGCCCACGAGGAATTCCAAACCACAGGAAGGATACAGTGCTTTTCTGTCACAGGGTTGCCATCACTGAACAATCCAAATGCGTCTCTAAGAAATAGGCGCAGAGATAGGGAGCGGTAAGCATCATCGTCTACGGTCACCTATAAAAGTATTGCCTCCCTCGAAGACTATGTGGACAAAAGGCTGGATTAGAATCCAACCATGCTGTAGTTTTCCAATGTGTGGAATATAATATACCTCTTTAATAAATCCAGAGGCAAAATTATTCATACGAAGGTATCTTAGAGCATTAATCTATGCCGACTATTTCCTGATCCTTGAGGTTCTTCAGTTAGCGCTTATGGACAATCTAAACCGCAGGTGTTCTATAGGATTTCAGATGGTCACTGTAAAATCTTGATATTTGTGTTCAATTCAACATTTTGGGGGATATTGATGCGTGCTTGGGGTCACTTATTTGGAAGTATGATCCACTCGTGGATCTATTTCTTGGCAGAGGTAGCCAGGTTGGGTACTGGATATTTTGGTACTGAATAAAGACCATCATGCAGTGGACTTAAGAAAGGGCCCTAGGATAGTGGAAGCCAAAAAGTCCCATGACATGAAAGATCAACACCATATTTTACAGCAAATACTGGATCATTTTCTTCCAATAATATTGGAGATGACCGTATCTTATCAGGTATGAATGCATTACATATAAACTGGAACAAAATCTGAAACCTGCATCAATAATCACTGTGGAAAAGGAATTACAGTGTCAGTAGAACTATGTCTGTGACCATTATGCGGTATGCAGTTTACAAGTATACGACGTAAATGCTCTGTTCAAGCAGGGCCCCCATAATCTACCAATCACTTTGTGTAGTTGATACGGTCTCATGTGAGCCTGAACAGAGTGACACACTCAACCAGTCATACCGTCCCGGTCAAAGCAAATGAACCACAACAAGACTCATGACTTAGCAATGACTTGACGTTTTCCGTGGATCCGGGAATAAATTCCCAGGTCCCAGGTCCCAGTGCTAAAGTTAACATATTGTGGAGGAAATGCTGTTAACTGGGCTAATCAGCATCTAGCTGCAATCCCACCATAATACTCCCGTGACTCACATGATGAAATTAATCAAGGACATATTCATCACAGCAAGATTGGGGTCGATTCCATTTCAAATCTAGCAAATTCAGAAACAAACCTAATTAAAAATGGATAGAAGGGAATTGGAAGTGCAAGTAGTATTTCCTGAAAACTGACTAGAATTGAAATGGAACTGACCCCGATTTGTTTTGCAGTGCAGAACGCTCACGGTTTGAGATAAGCCGATGCAATATGCATGGATCGATATTTTCTACAGTTCGTGCCGTATGTTTCACTTACTACTCTGGGACTGTAAATCTAATGTAGTTCCACACCTGTATGTATACGGAACACCATGGCAGAGGCCACGCATCTCACAGGCATAGGTCGATGTCCCTGTTCACACCACTCTACAGTATAGAGGCCTAGAATAAAGAATTGCCCAGTGTTCTGAGGCTGGTGAATACCTGCGCGGGAGAGTTGACAACAGCCAGGTTGTAGCCATAGAGCATGGAGCTGCCAAATGAAGACAGGAAAGCCACCGCCAGCAGTGATGGAGTGAGGGACTGGGGGGGAAACAGAAGCACACATTATGACATGCTGTAGGAACCAGAAACAGGTAGAACTCTGGACCCAAGTCATAGAAAAACAGGAAAAAACAGGGAGAACTCCGGACCCAAGTCCCTGGGCTTTAGTTGCAGTTTATCCCTGGGCCTTATTTACACGTAACAGATAGATGAAATGTGGCCATTTGTTTTAGATTAACTGAGAAGAAAACTCTTTTATATATATATATATATATATATATATATATATATATATATATATATATATATATATATATATATATATATATATATATATATATATATATCATATATGACAGAAATGATCTAGAACCGTTTTGTTCTGAGGGAACAGTTGGAAGAAAGTGAAGTCCCAAATGTATGTAAATTGTTTTTTAAATATATAATATATATTTTATGAAAAAGTGCATGAAGTAACCATTAATGCAAGGTCATTACTAGGAGACAGGTTGCTGGTCCTTTAAATAAAACACAACATAAGTAGAGGAAATAATTAAAAATAATGACTTTTACCTGTCAACATAAAAACAGAAGCAGCTTTCTACTGCGCAGAGTAAGATTTCAGATAAGATTTAGATGCCAAAATGTTGCTGCCATTAGTGTCACTGTACAATACAGCATTAAATATGTGTGTGTTAGGATGTGACCTTGTTTATTTACTGGTTAAATAAGCATGGGCTTACAAGATTTGTAAATGATGAGATCAGAAAATGATTTCACATGTACAGCTACACAGGACATATCAGAATTGAGCTAGAGACTTGACTTCAGCCAGATGTTCATTAGGCAGAACCCTCTGTGAATACCCTTTTTGTTTTGATTTCATAAAAAAGAGGTTAACACTAAGGAATCATTGTAACCCAGTCAGTGGGAAAGCTAATCAGCTTCTAACCTACTGCCTGCCAAATTCCAACCAGCTCACAAAAGCCGGGTGCAACAGATCAAGCTAAAGAAAAATCCATATAATCACATATAAAATCAGACCTCAGGTAGTAAAATATAAACACACAGAAAAGACTGCAGAAAAGACGTTAAATGATAAACAGATCATTTAAAAGTTTAAACTTGGCAGAACATTTATTTACAAGGCAAACCAATGTTGTGGCCAACTGTGGCAGCTTCCATATATTTGTGTCAAATACAATCCAGCCGTAGACTCTCTTGTTCTCTAATAGCAGTCTATAGATGTAGACAGTATTTGAAATAACACTACAGGTCTAATAAGTTTCCATTACTGTATTATTTGCAGGTGTCGGTTAGGCGTTAATGAATGAGTCAGTTTAACGCTGAATTCCAATGCGGATAGCTTAACTGGCTGGTTAGGATTTAACTACGCTCCAGAAGACCAGCTTAGCCAAATCTCACCAGACGTACAGTAGAAATAGCAACCGAAGCTGCCATTTTGCGTTTGAGAAAATCTACTGTAATTCAACTGGTTGAATGCCTTAGGTATGGTAGACAGGCACATGACTGCAGCAGAAATTACAGCCAATTCCACAGCAGCTGAAAAAAGAATAAAGCTTGATGGTATAAGCTCACGTTAGCCTTCTGATATTTAAATTGAGTTCATGAATACATAAATGTCAAGGGAGTTCAAGCTAAGAGCACAAGGTCACTGCAGAGTTTATAGAATCAACATATCCTTATGATAATGTATTGACAACGAACGGATATTGTGGACTTCAATCCAAAACAAACCCCCTTCTTGTCTAACCTGCCTAAAGTATATTCTAAACTCCTCGGGCGCTACCAGTCACACAATAAAGTTCATAGGCTTCCTCGACATCGCATTCATCGTAAAACAAACTGGCAGACAAGGCCTCTGGTTTCACTGTGGTTCGGACAAACAATAAAAGCATAGTGGAGCATGGCCGGCTTTGAACCTAATTCAATCTAGTAGAACAGCCAGAGGCAGAGCCGGACAATCTCACATTACATTGGCAGACAAGTGACAATCAAGCCGTCCTCGGCCTAGTTCGGATTCAACAGCTGGGCTATAACTATTTTGCGTTTGATAACACAGTACATATCAATTATCATGACATGTTCCAATGCTTACCCGCAGTAATTGTATTGAGTTAACAGTCGACAATGTTGGCACATGCTAAATTGCGACAGTTAATTAGGTTGGAGGTGGCGCATAAGGTGCATTCCTTAGTGGATTGAAAGCAATGTCTGAGAGATGAATGTGGAGTTGGAAACCAGGATCAGGCTGCCCTGTATCCTAAAACATGACAAATTTACATCAGATCGTACTATGCCACAGATCGTATGAATAACCCCGGATCTCAGATTGACCCCAAAAATTAATCAAATAATTACCCCTGATCAATTGATCTATAATTCCAGGCGCGCACTATGTAGGCGTGTAGGCTGCTAACATGTATATCGACATTTTCCTCATGAACATTCAAAACCCTGTACTGTCTCCGGGGGGGGGGGGGTTAAATCCCGAATGTATTGTAATCGTAGCAACGCCTCTGATATGCCATATAGATGGTGGGGTGGGGGGGTTGATCCATAAGTATATTCGCTTATATAAACTGTATTCGCCAACGATAATGGCCATAAGACATTTTGTGTAAAACACCTTTAAATTTTGTTAGCTTAACCCTAATTGAATATTGAAACGACTATTACTGTATATAGTTGCAGACAAGTCAGAACTATAGAGAAAAGATTATAAGAGATCATAGGTTTAAATATATTTTTGGATATATTTTTCATTTATATATATATATATAATAGATCTACAAGAGAAAAAAGTAAAACATTATAAATACTTACCCCCACACATTTCGCATCTTCTTTTATTAACCCGTCCTTAGCCATCAATAAATAATATCCCTGTTTGCGGTGCAGTTTGGGGGGGAAAGGAAAGTTTATTTATCCACAATACTTTTTATACCACCAGCATGACCATCCATATTATTTTGAGTGGGAAGAGGTGTGTTTAGATGACCAACATACTGGAGAAGTTGTGAAAGTTTCTGCCAACCAATCGGCTGGGCATAAACCCTAGGTCCCCTCCCAGTAGCAAACCAGTCTCATCCGTTCAATTTAACGCACTGACGGCGATCACATGATGGATGTCAGCGTGATTCTGCAAGGCAAGGGCGACTACCGTGGTGAATTCAATAAGCTTGGCCTGCTCTGCTCTGTTAATGTGTTATAAGAGCCTTTGGAAAATGATTAAAAAAACAAGGATAGTAAGTTTCCGGTTTGTATTTGTCTAAAATGCCATTAACCATTATTGCACCCATCATTTATAATTTGTCATTCAGTAAACAATCTACAATCGTTAAATTACAGAAAATTGTCACACTCTTAATCCATCAAGAGTGTCTTAATATTTTGAATGATATACAGAATGCTGGGCTCTTGTAGTTGTTGCTGTCTTCACACTTGAAGGTGACACTCCTCTTTGATGACATGAAGCATGCTTGGGTGGTTCTGATTGATCTCTTGCTGTTCTCTTATTGCCAAGCTGCCCTTTTGTAAGACAAAAAATATATCTGTGTTTCCGTGGCTGCTCTCTGAGGTTACTGAAGGAATCCTCTGTGTAATTCTTTCTGTAGAAATAAGAGCGTTGCTGGAATATCATCAACAAACTCAGCATTGCTCCTCTGTGAAGGTGTGTTTTGAGCTTTACTTGTGGTTTAATGACACTTCTGGCAAAACTGCTTCCTGTCTGAAAAGGACTAAGGAATCAGGAAAGTGACTGCGGCAAGTCAAACTTTGAACTGCGGCAAGGAAGAAAACATTTGAACAGTGAAAATTAGTTTGTGAAAGGTAATGTTAGGAGTATTATGTTATGGAAGATAAAAATACAGTGTTTCAGATGTTTTTGGAAAATGGGCAGGTTCCACCTTTGGAGTTCCAGGATGAAGAAAAGCATTTCATGGGCTAAAGTGGGAGCAGCCCTCCCGTAGGGGGAGAAGCGAAGAGCAAACTGGGAGAAATGAGAAGGATGAACAACAGGAAAGCGAGAGTTTGATGGCATATGCAGGCATGCGCTAATATTTTTTGGCACTCTTTTTGGCAGCTGGCAGACTTTCCTCCAGAGGTAGAGGATCCAATTTTTGTTAGGCATTTTCTGGCATAGCTGCATTTTGTGGGTCATTAAACTCCAAATCAAATTTCAGACATCATCCGCGGTATGTGCATCTTATAGGTGAACTCCGGTCACATGATCACCACTCAAAAACATCAGAGGTTCTGCAGAAACAAACAAAAAAGGGATCTCATCTTGTATAAATCTTGTCACAAAACATCACCCGGTCTCAGACGGATCCCCCGGAATCCCAGGCTCTGGTGAGGGGAGGATCTGATCACTCCGTGTTAAAAGCCCACAATCGGTCAATTCTGATTGTGCCTGCCCAAAAAATGATAGATGTGCACGATGGGAATATTTTGGCATCGTGGCCGGTCATTACAGGCCCTTTAATGCCTCTTTTCCGCTCAGGAGAGTTCAAAGATTCTGCATGTGGCCCCTGATCCTCAAAACGTCACACAGATGCACTGTCATCACAGCTTGGTGGGAGAGAGAATGGGGGGTGACACATCCATCAATTTAACCCACGCGGTTAAAACGCGCTTACAATGCAAATATTTGAAACATTTCTAGGCTATGTATGAGAACCATGGGGAGACACCCCTGGGAGAAATAAGGGTTAACTGCCTTGCTCAAGGATAGGGGGGACAGGTTGCCTGGCCGGATCCGACGTTCGATCTAGCAGCCTTTTCAGTTAGCGCTCAGATGCTGTAACCACGTGGCTATCTGCCAAGAGGACCACGATCAACATATGCTGAAGGGACTGAACTTCAGAACGGGGGCGAGGGGGGGCGGGGTGGGTATCCAGGGACCCAAGTCTTTAAAAACTGATTTATTGTGTTATAAAAGCAGGAGTTTTCAACGCCTCTTTCTAAAGCACAATGTTATTTTATGAGTGGGTGGGTTTGATGTGTTCATCATTCCAACATTATATTGTTCTCCTTCGGTCACATGGAGAAATGTAATTTCTCACACCGTGTGACTCAACCTCTGTAAACATGTGGTTTTTCAACTGAGCTCGTTCCAAAAGGCAAAACTTTCCTGTGTGTACTCTCCTGTGTGTCTCCTGATCAGAACATCCTTTGTCACCCTTCAACACCTGTTTGCATATCACACTTTTCACATTACAGCATGTGATTCTAGGCTAGTTGAATGGCTTTGATATAGAAAACAATGACGATACTACATGTATGACCATAATGAGCTAAACAAACCTTGAGTAAAAAAGGTACAAATTGAACAAGTATTAAGACATCCTGTGTAACATCCTGTGTATCTGAACTTTAAATGGCTTTAAAGGACACTTTAGGGATGTATTACAACCAATAGGAAAATAATATAAGCCTCATTCATCAGTCTCAAAGAGGCCATGTTATTCTGCCACTGAAACCGGCCCCTGTATTCATCCCTGTCATCAGAAAGACATTAGTGACAGCACTTTTACAGTGTTGATGATATGGTAATTACCGGATGGACATGTGATTGTCAAGTATGTTGTAATGGAACGTTGCAGGCGACAGTTTGCCTTGTATAATTTTTTGGGTGTTCACATTTATGTAGAAATCATAACCAGTCATACAGCATTACATACGTCACGACATCTTGTGTGGCACGGCTATTATCTTGTCATCCCGTGTTATGTCACTATGCTTACCAACGGAAAAAGTCGAGATTCAAAACTACTGCACGGCGGACCAAAATACATGAAGTTTCTTCCTCAGGAGTGAAGATGAAATTTCATATTTGTGAATGCCTGGCGCTGTGTGTCATTGAAAACCCACAGCAATCTAAGGTTAGTCAGCAGGGCATGATAGAGATGCATTATTCTAAATAGGTCATTAGAGTCTGCTGATTTAACTACTGACAACTTAACACGCTCATCTCCTGAAACGGCATGTTTTACTATTTGGGAAGGTCATGACCTCTCAGAACCTCGACACAGAACGTATGACAACACTAGCCCTTCTGAAGTCGTTTTCAAAAGGTTTGTGGAATATTTCACTAATAACTCAACTTGTTATTCATTCAGACTGTTTTCCTGCATTTTCCTAGCACAGTCCGTGAGCGGGGTCAGTTTGTTTTTTGCAGTTGTCTTACAATGTTTATTTGAATGTTTTTTGTTTATTGTCATTTACATAAACCTGAACAACATATTGTCCAGATTGTTCACACACTTGCTGTCATGATTTGAGGAGGTTGCAGCACACAGGTGGGAGAACATAAAGGTATCTAGTTCCAAAAACACACTAGGGCAGGAGGAAATTAAATAGGGACATAACGAGGGGGCAAACGAGACACAGGTGAAATCCATTACAGACTAAACTGAACATAGAAACAGGCGAACTAGAACCAAAACCCAGAGAACATATAAACAACTACAGTACAAAGAAATGTGGTTAGCATCTAATGAGAAGTGCAAATGGAAGACGGACAAAAATGTACAAGTACTTACAAGTGTTAAGCATACAGCTCCGGAAAAAATGAAAGGAAAGAAAAAGATGCAGAGGTCCCTTCATTTTTTCCAACTCTGTATGTATATTACAAGTGGAGCACATAGATGTGCAATGGAGACAAATGCAGTACAAATGGCAGTACTGAATGTGCAATTAAGTCAAATACGAGGGCAGAAAATGTACAAGTATTAAGTATAGTGTACATTAAAAGTGGGATACTTACGTGGGTACAAATGGTAATTCTATATGGCATTCAAGATGTGCAATTGAAGCAAATGAAGGAGTCATGTATTAAGGGAGCTTGTGCACCCGAAATGCAGAGATAGCAGCAATAAGGTCCCTGAGGTAGACGTGCATGTGTGACAACTGTCAAAATGCAAGTAAGATGGTAATTCTGTCAGGAGGGCGGGTTGGAACCCAAGCGCGGACTGGAAGAGTGCGGGGAAGTGGCAGACAGAGTAATCATGTTCGGGCAGGCGATCGGTACACGGGCTGGCTGCAGCGGTACAGGTAGGCAGGCAGAGTAGTGGTGGTCGGGGAAAGGGTCGGAACACAGGCCGGCGGCAGAGATACTGGCAGGTTGCAGGTAGCAGGCAGAGTTGTCGGTGACGGGCAGAAAGTGGGTCTGGTGGGAACCTGTAGTCACAGAGGACACGACAAACAGCAGACAACACGATAGACTCGGACGAAGGGAAAGTAGATTTGCGAGAAGCCAAAGAACACATGCGAATATAGACCAATGATCCGGCAGGGACGAGTCGTCAGGGTTCCATAGATATACTGTTGGTAAGGAGGCAAGTGGAAACAGGTGTGTGATCGCTGATTGGGGACAGGTGCTGGAGTGGATGATGGTGAACAGGTGTGGCGATCTTAGACCAGGACATGACAAATTCTAAATGTGCAAAGAGGCTAATTGAATGTACATGGTGTAATTGAAATGCAGGGAAAGCAGCGGTGAGTTTCGTGAGGTGGACACGTGCCGGCAATAACTAAAAATGTCAGGCATAGCAAGGCAGTGTCAGAGTAGTACAAAGGGAGTAGTGCAACAAGGTCCCAGAGAGGCGGGCGGCTATGGTTGGTGATGTGTCACAGAGGTCGAAGAGTTCAGCAGGGTTACAGTAGATGGGAAGAAACTGTTCCTGAGCCTGCTGGTGCAGGAACATAGAGACCTGTACCGCCTGTCTGATGGTAGGAGGGCAAACAGTTTGTGACACCAGACGTACGGACACCAAACGTACAGACACCAGACGTACAGACAACAA